>PVJX010002115.1:90404-138392 GCA_004027295.1 Dolichotis patagonum | reverse complement strand
CCAGAAATTCAATATAAGAACAGAATATTAAAAGCCATCAGAGAAAAGAAACAGATCACCTATAAAGGAAAACCCATCAAAATCACGGCAGACTTCTCGATACAGACCATCAGGTCAAGAAGAGATTGGAGTGAAGTAATTCAAGCGCTGAAGTAGAACAATCTCCAGCCCAGATTGGTGTATCCTGCAAAACTCTCTCTAGAAATTAATGGAGAAAAAAGATGCTTCCATGACAAAGAGGAACTAGGAGAATTTGTGACTACCAGTCCAACCCAACAAAAAATACTGAAGGACATTCTAGGGAGAGAGAACAAGAATACGAGCATTTCAGGAACAGTGGCAGAGAGGCCTCAGTGAATGAGGCAGACAGTGGAGCGGAACAGAAAAATAAACAACCAATGGCAGAAAAATAGAATAGCAGAAATGAGGCAGAGATTTGCTATAATTTCTAGTATAGAGGGCCTTGAAATACTAACAGAGAAACACAGGCAGAGTAGATCAGGAAATAGGGTCCACTGAGCTGCTCTATATAGGGAGGCAGTGGGACCCAAAACAAGCAGTGCACCCCATGGGAGTGAAAGGGGAGGAATTGTCTAAACATTGAGGCAGAGGATATAGTTAATGGGGTAACAAGATTTAAAATTTACATTATTCTCACCACTCTGCTTGGATGGATTACATGCTGTTCCAGTTTGTCTACTTACACTAGACTTGAGGACATGGTCAGCTATCCCAAAAATAAGAGAACATATTATGGTAATCATCCCTAATTTTTCTATCAACTTAATCTGAAGCCCTTTATATCTTACACTGTCTTATTATGACTGATCTTATTTGAATCTGGTTTGTTAGACTGCTACTTTGTATGGACTGATTTTATTTAAATCTGTTATGATGGATAGCATCAAGTCTAAGAGTACAGGCAACTACACTGAAGATGACAAGATTCACTAAGATACCCACTCTGGTTTGATTAGTACTTGCTTTTGAAGTCTTATAATGTCTCCAATGCTTCGTTTTTATTAATGTTGTTATACATTGCTGAGACACCATGGTAACCATTGTAGATCATCTTGTATTGTGGTTTTATGTGACTTTTCTGCCTCATGCTTTTCTAGGAATTGTTTTGCTTTATCTTGCTTTGTTTTGTTTTTCCTGCTAATACAGAAATGATAGATATACATGTAGAGACTCATGCATGTGTAGAGCTTATAAACAGTTTAAGAGAACCAACTATATAACACATGTTGAAATGAACAACTACTTTGAAGAAAAAGAGACACTACAATACCCAGTGCTGATCCCATAATGTCATGATGTGAAGTCCAGCAAAACTATCACTTTTTGTTCAAAGTGATCTTAGCTTGCTTTGCCTTGTTTAAGTTCAACACACATTAAGGTATGGACAGCTGTTTTGAGGAGAATGAGAGACACTATGACAGCCATTCTTGGCTTCCCTAATGTCTGGTCTTAAAGACCTGAAATGCCCTCCTCATCCTGCTCAGATCAATTCCATACTATGTTGTTTCATGTGAATTCCCTGTATGTGACAATCTGGACAACTATTTGGAAGAAAACAAGAGTCAATATGATAGAGAGTGAATATCTCTGATTGTCTAGTTTTGAAATTTTTGTCTCTTACATTGCTTTCTTGTGATCCACTTTGCTCTGTTTTGTTGTGTTTAATTCTACCCTTTTGATATAATTGCATGTGTATTTGCATGGGTAAGATGGATGACCATATTGCTGTTTATATCAGATCATGGAGCAGAATTGTTAGCAGTCTCACTGTTTGAATGTCTACTTTACATGTTTTAACTTTGTAAATTGAACAACTATTTCCAAGAAGTCAGTATGTAATTTGTCAAGCAATAATTTCTTAGGTTTTTTTGTTGTTGTTTTTTTCCTTTTTTCCTTGGAATACTGTATTGTTGCTACCCTTTATTCTGTTTTGTTTTGTTTTGTTGTTTTCTCTTTAAATAAAATTTTTAAAAAATGAAATAAAATATATAGTAGTAAATAGAAGTAAAATATATAGTAGTAAAATATATAGTAGAAATAGTAGAAATAAAATATATAGTTGGTTAGTCTGAAACAAGGTAAATATTTAAAAATTAGTTTTTATATTCTCTAAAAATAATAAACTTTAAAATGAAAAAAATGTGCCATTCAGAGTACTCATAAACAATTTGAAATACTGAGCAGTTTAATAGAAATGGTATGGGTCATACAAAATGTGAAGAAAACCAAACAATTCTACTTAAATAACATCTAAAAATAAGATCCAAAAAAGGGAAGATCATTAAGCAAGAATAAATATAAAATAAAAATTATAAATTATAACTTTGTTTCAAGTTAACAACATACATTTGATGGAACTGCAACTAGAATGCCAACTAGACTTTAAGTGGAATTGGATAAAATAATTTGGAATGCATAACACTAGGGGTGCCAAAATTGGCAATAAAATGACGCAGTGAAGGATATGGAGGAGTCACATAGCAACATGATCGAGCCAGTATATTACCTAATTGTTATGTATTGGGGAAGAATAATTATGTAATGAGAGCCTAGAAATGGATGTCACTATATATGACAGGTAAAGAATAGATTATTAAATAAATGTAGTGGTATAACTATCTCTCTTAAAAATATAAAGATTACTTCTGTTTATTATCATATGTAAAAAACAAATTTCATATCAATTACACACTTAAATGTAAAAAAACAAAAACAACGATACCATTTATGGTCAAGGGGCAGGAAAATCTAAAGAAAATTAGAATTTCACAACTAACACAATTATATGAAAACTCCTTCTGAGGCAAACATGTTTATAAACAATACAGTGAGAAAAACAATCAAATGGTGTACCAAAGGTTAATTATGAAAAATATATCATGGAACAAGTGTAACAGAAATATGAGCAAAGGGCTATAAAACGTGGTTCATAGAAGATAGTCTTAAAATTTTTAGTACAGAAATTCAAATAAAACTCAGAAAAGTACCAATTTGTACTTTTCAAGCATTCAAAAATTAAAATGTAAGTAATAGCAGAAATATATTTGACAAAGGCACTCTAGTATGTGGGGAGAGGGGAGTGTGAAATATTACCATTGCTAGGTTGGTATTTGCAAAGCAATGTAGTGATATCTATTGGAATATTAATATGTCCAATTTTCTATAAAAATTTTCAATTCCTGAGAATATAACCCAGAAGCCCCACTTCACTAATACGTCTGCATAAGATGAAAATTTGACCAAAAATAAACACAAAAATAAAACAAGGCCTTGTTAATAGGAGCTATAACATAGAGGAGTGGTTAAACGAGAGGTAATGTATCACACAAAGGAAAATAATTCAGTCATTAAGAGAATGAATTAGACCTTTATGAGTTGACCTAGAAATATTTATTTTGATCATAAAAGATATAGAGAAATGTGTAAAAATCACCATATTTACAATGACAATGATTACGAACATACATATTAATTACAAATAGCAGCATATAAAATGGAATATGAAATGACAAATATTAGGATAAATATGAGCATAACTATTAGTCTACTTATAAAAGTGTTTAGAATAGCACTTTGCTTTGACAACGGAGAATAGAGAGATGTCAGGGATAAAAACAACAGTAAAGGAAGTATAAAAAATGAAAACTATACCAATATGCAAAGTTACATGCATGGGTATAATTTTTTGAGAATTAAAAATGGTTATCATTCTGTTATTTTTAGGATTTTTTCCTAATCACTAAAAAGTTTCCTGGGGGTGATTAAGAAATGACAAGGAAGCAAGGGGCCCACAGGCTTTTGTATTAGACTGCTGGAGGTCATTTTCCAAGCCACCACCAACCAGGAGAGGTGTTCATTGCATTTCCCAGGCTGGAAATTTCCTCACTTGTGAAAGGAATAAAATGCAGCAGTGTAATTATGTTGATTAGCACATTACCTGGCACCTAGCAAGAGTTAAATAGATATTGGTTATTAATGCTATTAGTCCTGCAGCTATTGAAATAAGGCAGATCTGGGTCCCAGTTAAAGAATTGCTCTACTTAAATAAGAGAAGGAGGGATGGTAGTAAGATTATTTTGACATTCCAGAGTAAGTGATTGGGAATCATGTGGCTATATTTTAAATTTTTCTTTTCTGCGTTTAGATAGGTCTCAGAGAAAGCTAGCATCTCCTAAATGACATTCTAGATCCTAAAAATCTGCCTTTCACCTAATTTTAACCATTCTAAATTTCAATGATTCTCATATGCCTATATATTCCATCTATTTTGCCAACAATTCTCACAATGTAACTCATAGGATGAAGTAACAGAGTGACTCACATTTTGGGGTCACTTCTTATGTGTCAGACACTGTGGTGTATGTGCAGTGATGTCAAAAGTATGTTCTATTTCACCAATTTTGAAGATAAATAATTTTCACCATAATGTCAAAGTTGAGGCTAGGTATGTCTAGTTCTAGATCTGAGTCTTGTTCTAAAATCCCTGCTGCCACTGATGTATGTAAGTGTTTTAGAAACAGTAAATATTCTACAAATTTAAATGCAGCAGGATATTGAATGGGATTTTTCAGTTGCCTTGGCTGAGTCTTGGCTAAGGTCATAAGATTAAGAGAGCAAGTGATAAATGTTCACACACTCTAAAAAGTGCCAGGCACTCTTATCCAAACCTGCTGAGATAAATCTAAACGTACCTTCACCTCCTTTTCTCAACATCACCCAATTATGTGCTACACATAGTGAATATAAAGTAGGTTAGAAATACTTTTTACAAAACTTGTAGACCTACAAAAGATAGCGGCAAGCTTTTCATCTCTTCATTTCCAAACTGTGTACAAGAAATAACTCACTACGTAGACACCAGCTATGGGGAATCAGAAACAAAGGTCATTGCCCAGATTACAAGCACTTCAGCAGGGAGACTTGTCCCCTGACTTCCCTCTCCCAAAGTTAAGAAGGAAGAGTGTACATGCCAAGCATAGGAAGAGTGGAAACATAGACGATGCCTCTTCTCGACCCTGGGGTTGTCTTTTGCCAGGCTTTGCTGGTAAAATGGGGAGATAGACGCCATGGATTGGAGTAGCTAGGAAAGTTATATGTGGTATAATTTTAATATCAGTAAAGGAGAGTCCTAATATCCAATGATTGTTCTAAGGTTTCTGGAAAAGCTGAAAGCTTTCTGAAGTATTTCTTAGGGTAGAGGACAGTGTAAGCAAAAAGGCTAAATCTGCTATATGGTTATTCCTCACTGTCTGTTGACCTACTTCTTCCCTGTATTTTGTCTGACATTTCACATATTTCTCTCTTGAATTTTTTTCCAGCAGTCTAGTCTCACCATTCATGACCCCATAACAATTTCTGTAATGTCTCTGAATACAGCATATTTTCTTTTGTGCTCCTATTGCTCTTAAACATAAGCAATCATACATATCTGTGAGCATAGTCAGTCTCCTCTGAAATAATGACACCTGGCGCCAGGCATGATGACCTACAGTTGTATTCCTAGCACTTGGGAGGCTGAGGCAGGAGGACTGCAGCAAATTTGAGACCAGCCTGTGTTATACAGTGAATTCAAGGCCAACTTGAACTAGTGAAACTTTGTCTCAAAAAAATTAAAAATTTAAAAATTTGAAAAAAGAAAAGAATAAAAAGAAATCCTTCAGGATATACGCTACGCCTTATCTCTTACTCTCAGAGGTAGCACCGTATCTTGTTCAAGCTAAATATTCAGCACAAGCTGAGCACTGACTGTGGAATAAACTGATGAGTGAGTTGGTCACAGACTCCAGGACCTCTCTATATCTGCTGTACCCTTTGCTTCTCGAGGGTAAATCCAGAAAACCTTCCCAGTCCTCAGATGCTGATTCTGCTTTCCTGAGAACTTACCAGGTGAGAGTCAAGACAACTCTCACATTTAAACACCTACAAAAACTGAAATACAAGTATCATCTGTGCATGAAGCAAACAATCACCATGCTTTTGATATAAACAAGACAGTACCTATCCTACCCCTCTGACTAGCTCACGATTGTATAAAACAGCCCTCAATGTGAAAAATGTGTAACCATTCCTGGCTAAGAGCACCAGCTGCTGACAATCGGAGTGGAACTTGGAAATGGGTTGCGAGATCTACAAAATGAAGATGCAGAAACAGAAGCGGCCTCACATTAAAACAGGACCTGACTCCAAGAGCAGAACCTTCCACAGATACGCTCTGCAGAGAGGTGAGCAAAAGTTCCACAAAACCCATCCCAATCACTGATGTAATAATAAGTCTGCATCCCAAATTCACCCTTAACAGCTAAATACTAACATATCCAAAAATGCTTAAACTTGTTTCAGCTTGACTAAGCTTGAGACAAGTTTATTTCTGTTCTGATTTTAACTCATTGACTCTAGAAAACTTACCATGTTGATTATTTAGCTAGCACTTGGAGATATAAGTCTCCCAACCTCTTGCCAGTTTTACAAACCATGGAGGACTTTCCAAGGACCTGCTAACTATCTCTTTAAAATGCAGTCAAGGAAAAATACAGAGCCTCTGTCTCCCAGTCTACGTGAAGCAGCAGAAGCTCAACTTGCAAAGCACCAATTTGTAAACCCAGGCAGTGGTACAATCATTTTGCTTTTAAAATCCCCCAACACTGCCACTAGATCGCTCTGGGTGCTCATAAACTCTTCCACCTTTTGTTTCAGCAGAGCTGCGGTTAATCTCTTGCCCCTCTTGCCATATTCCTGCCTACAGCCTTCCTTGCCTGTTTCATTCCACTCTGCATTTTCCTCAACACGACTTCATAGCATTTCAACTGTGGCACAGTGGTGGGAATGCCTGTGGCTAGTAAGAAATGATTCAGTAACATATCCTAATTATTAGTCAGTGATTCTTAACTAAGGCTACTTTTGCTCCCCAAGGGACATCTGGCAAGGTCTGGAGAACTTCCTGGTGGTCACAGGTTGAGGAAGACAGGCAGGCTAGCTGCTGGAATCAGTAGAATAATGGTCTGGGGTACAGCTGATCATTTTATAATTCACATGTCACTCCCTAGACAAAGGAATAATGGTTTAACATTTTAATAACTCTGTGATTGGGGAAACCTGCTTTAAACAATTAGGATCTTCTTCTTCGGGGCTTAGCTAGATTTCGGGAAATTAGGCTGTGCCAAAATGCTCATATCAAAATAAAGTTGTAAAACTCCTAATACACAACAAAGATAGGGCAATGAGAAATAACTACACATAACATTGGAAGAGAACATCAATGAGAAACATGAGCAAAAATGATAAAATTCATGGAATGTGAAAGTTATTTTGTTAACACAAACATATTTTGAAAATAGGGAATCTATGAATTGATTACCAAATAAATGGGAAAATAAATGACATCTAATTAAGTCTTCTGTTTATCATTTACTAGTTTAAGGCCAAGCTAGCTCTTCCAGCACCATTATTTGTATGAGAATTTAAAATCCAATTAATCCAATTTGTGGGCTTGCTGAGTCACTGGATTCATAATCCCCATGAAGGTATTTCCTAGTAAGAATATAATTAGATGTTTAATTAGTCTATATAGAGTAATGAACTGCTACTCTGCCATTATCTGCTTTCGAGGTTCACCTCAGTCAACTTATTTACACAATAATAACTATGATTAATCCCCAACACAGAATGCCTCCACCTATCAATAGCTCACTGGTGAAGCAATGGCTTTTTGGTTAGCCTCTGTCCTGCTTAGAAAAACTATTAAATTTGCAGTGCCTGGCAAATTAACATGGCAGGTTACATGATTTTCGCTCACTCAAATAAACAGCTATTGTAGGAAAAATAAATAATAAAATATTTCATTCACTTGTGGTGCATCAATCTCATTTTATTTGACAAACACACAAGGAAAGAATAAAACCCTTCTCACCATCTGCATATAGCTTGAGAATTTGTAACAGGACAAAGCAGTTCAACATAATTGTGCATAATTCAGATGCCAATGAATTTGGCTTGGTTTGTAATGTAGGGCTTTAGCACATTTTTATCAGTTACATTTTGAGTAGAGGATGTTATTTTTATTTCTAGTATCTTCAGAGCTTTAGTAAATTTGTCTTATGTTGTCTCAAAAATAAGCTTCAGATTACCTGAACTTCCTCAAGAGAGATCATTTAAATTTAAAAGTACATTAGTATATAAGAAGAAAAAGTGTGAAATCCCTCTTGACTTTTCTCAATAACTCATAACTAAATCAACACGTAAAGTACGGTTTTAACCAGGAGACTAAAAGAAGTTCAGATACAATGGATTTCTTACTCCCAAATTTTCTAGATCAATTTTTTTCTTTGGAAAGACTTGTCAGTTCCAAATTGAATGTAACTTGAGTTTCTGAAATCCTAAGGACTAAAGAATAATTCATTTTGTTTCCTATTGCTCTATAAAGTAGAATTATATTCAAATTTTTAATTTTTTCTGTCTTTATGAGTTCCACAGGGTGCATTTTGGTTAGTTCAGTAGGATATTCTTATCTTCACTTTATGTGTTAATTTCTCAACTTTTAGCCTTAAAAAGAATAAAATACCCAAAGCACTAGTCTTCCTGAATGTACTTTTAAAAATGGAGCTGTTGTGTGCAACTTCAGATCAAGACATAATGCTGAGGTGTTTTTTTTTTTCCAAGAGAGTTTTTGCTTGTTTGTTTGTTTGTTTGTTTGTTTTTGTACCAGGGATCAAACTCACGATCTCCTGCTTGCCAGGCAGGAGTTTATGCCACTGTGCTAAATCCCCGGCTTTAAAAGAGAATTATAACAAGTGTAAATACTGACAATCACAAAATTACCCTGTAAAATAACTTCAGAAGTGAGTCAAATAACCTATATGACACTCCATCTAACAGAGAAAGTATTTATCATATGGAAACCAGTAGAGACCTTTTCTGTAAGTCAGTACGCATAACAGATTTTGACTAACAAATGTCAGCATGCTAGATTATTTGGAACACAACACTATACCAGTGTACTAACGATTAAGTAGTAGTTTTCAACCCTGGTTACACATTAGATAACCTATGGAGATTTTAGCCATTCCAGGACCCAGAATGGTCCTAAATCAGCTAACTCAGTATATTTAGACTAAGACCCAAACATTGGTATTTTTTAATGCTTTCCCAGGTGAGAAGTCAAAGGTTTCATGACAATGGCCACTATACAACAGAGTTGAGAGAAATATTTGGATACAGTTTCACGATTGATGGATAAATTAAAGGAAAAATACCTTTTCAAACCTATGTATGACAAAATGAAGTTTGAAGCTGCTCCTGGGATAGATTTTTAAATTTTTGTACTTTCTTATAACAGTACTGTTTAATAAATCGTCTTAGTTCTTCCCTGTCTGTATATCCCAGTTGGGGCAATTTGATTTGCCTGAACTATTTATAAGGCTCTAATATATGCAGTTAAATATTACTAGCCCATTCAATTGACTGTAGGTGAATTAGAAGAATTAGCCAGTGACTATTCAATTTTATTTCCTCAAAAGCAGGATAGCAGCATGAAGCATGACACAAGAATACAGCAGAAAAAAGAATTAGGCTTCCTGTCTTATAATAAAATACCACAGCCAGATTATTAATTTATTCATCAAAAATATTGAGCAACTTTTAAGATTAGGACACTATGCTCTGCCTTCAGGACACAGTTACTGCTGAAAAGGTGTCTTTGCAAGACTCACTGATTTACAGCCTCGCTGGCTGACCCGTGAGTCAGGACAAAGACTATGACCACCCACACATCTATCATCACCCACAATATTGTGAAATTATTAATAATCTACCACCTTCTAGATGAATCACTGTTCATACAATATTTTAATTTTCCACCCTTTTTCCTACCTCTTGTCTTCTAAAAGAACAAGACTGATAATGCAAACATGTACTTAAGACTCGGAAAGTTTTATGTCAAAGAAATAACAACTGTATTTCCACCTTTCCCAAAATTCCTGTTGCTTTCTTGCTCCCTTGTACTCTCTTATTTTAAGCATCATTGTCTTTGTACCATTTTTTAACTGACATGACTACAAGGGTGTGTCCCTAATGTGTAAATTCATAAAAAATGTCTGAAGACTATAGAGCTACAATATTGTAAAACTGTCTATCTATTTCAAACAATTTGTAGTTCTTCATTGTTTTACACTTTTCTTAAAAATGTAATTTGTGTTTAATATACTCCAGTAAAAATATAGGCAAGAATTACTTGTAACCTACCACCATGATGTCTTTATTTTTGACATTAATGTAGGCTTTTCTCTATCAAATTTTCATAAACCTCAAACTAAATTTAAAATTCTGTAGTTTTAAAAATCTTTTTCTTCATAATATGTACTAAAACTTTTAAAATGTGATGAAGAACTCTTTCATTTGAAATAGTTTGCAGCTGAAATTCTTACTGTAACAGGGCACCTCAAAAGCTTCAGGATACTAATGAACAAATATGTGTGCAGTGCCTGCTAAATACCGGACTACTCTATAGTTTAAGAGTACAGAAGGGACCAGAGAAAGACAAATGTCTTAGTCCACTCGGGCTATTACAAAAAACTAGTATGGACCAGATCACTGGTGGGCAATAGAAACATTACTTCATAGTATTCCTCTCTTGTGAAATTGATAGTTTTGTGGGAAGAAACAGGCAATAAAAAGTAAGTCAAGATAATTTCATCTGAGAAAATTAAGAGGAGGAAAGGGGCTGAAAAAAAGGAATGAAGATGTGTAATGTGCATGTACCAACTCCACACAAAGAATGTAATCGTTATATGCTGCAAACACACTAAAAAGGTTTAAAACAGATAATTTCAGATAGTGACTCTTGTTCTTGTTTTGAAGACAGGAAACCAACCATGAGTGTCTCACCTTCTGAGCGGGGGCTGCACAGAGAGGCAATGCTCAGGAAGGTGTCTGGGCTAGGTGCTTCATGTCTGCTCTGAGACTGAAATGATAAGAATCAGCCACGTGAAGCTCTGAGGCACACAGGAATGTGAGAACAGCCGAATAATACCATCTTCCGGGAAATTCTAATTAGCTGGAACAGACATCTCAACAAAGGCCCAGGCAAAGAGCGAACCAGCTTTAAAACATTTTCCTCAGCATTCCTTACTAAGTTTATCGAAAGGTGAATCTCAATTATAATCCAGCCTTGCTCAGAAGCTGCCTAGGGTCAATGCCTCTGCTACATCACTCCCCACTCACAATGAGAACTGACAAGGACCCAATTCCTTCGGAAACTTCTAACCAAAATGCAGTTAAAAGGTACGAGATAATTTGCTTAAAATCTGTGTTGCCCTTTACTTTTACCATACATTTAGGATAATTCCTGACTCGTGTGTGTCTGTGTGTCTGTGTGTCTGTGTATATTCATGGGGACTGGACTCAGGGCCTCATGCATGCTGGGCTGGTGCTGGATGGACCTACACTTCTAGGTCAACTTTCACTTTTACAGTTGATCTACGTCAGGCTGGCATATGTGGTTTGGTATCATGGGGAGGAGTCCAGGCCATGAGCAGTTATAATGGGAAGATCTTACTGAAGCTCCTTGGGAAAGACTCAATTCTCAGTTTCTTTACTGCAAAATTAATACTAGGAGTTTAAAAAGAGATAATATAGAGAATTCCACTGAGAGGCTAAGTCACAAGCCTTCAATAACTGAGCAGTGAGCAAGTAAAAGAAAGAAATAGGACACACACACACACACACACACACACACCAATCTGAGATTATTTTAAATATTATACAAATAAAGATCTCAGTGGTATTAGATATGAGATTTAAGGTAGTTATACCATGCAGGTTTGAATGGTTTCCTGAAAAACCCTTTGTTGTTTGTGGTCATCTTAGAGAACTATCTACCAATTTTAACTTAGATGAATTATTCCATGTGGGATTTGGGAAACTTGAAATCTTGAAATAGACTAATTCTCAGTCACAGAGCTCACATCATTCCAAACAAAACTCTCATGCGGCACAGAGAAGAGAAGATGAAGATCCCTTCTCAGTCCTCCTCAGTGTTTCTCTAGGCTCTCAAACCCTTAAGTGACTTCCTCTACGCTAAACAAGTGTTTTCAGGAAAGACTGTTTTGTAGCTCAGAAACCACGTAAGGAACATAACTCCACAAATCAGTGGGACAGCTGAGCCCTGCACCCAATGAAGGAAAGGAATTCAGAAGGCAGCTTTCCCACCAAGAGATCCCATGCCTTTCCATCACTCAGTGCAGAGCCAGGAAAGGAGAGCGGATTAGGTGGGCTGGAGTCTAAAACATCCTTAGTTGTGTTACATACATATACATCTGTCTGTCCGTCTATCTCACAAAAATATAATGCACACACACACACACATCACATATAATATACAGTGGTACCTTGGTTCATGAACTCAATTCTATGATTTTTTTTTTATTTTAAAGAGGGTAAAACAAAATATAACAAAACAGAACAAAGCAGATCAGAAGAAAACAATGGAAGTGACACAATTCTAAGCAAGGCAACAAGAGATAACAGTAGCTACCATAATGTCTCTTGTTTTCTTCTAAATAAATGTCTGTATCTTCACACACACTGAATTCATACAAAACAAAATAGTATAAAACTGATCAAAATAGAATAATGAAGGCATTATAGGCCTTCAAAACCACACAACAGGGAAATCAACAATGGTTGCCATAATGTGTCTCGTTCTCTTTATAACAGCTGTCCATACTTTCATGTATGTTGAAATTAAATACAATACAAAACAGATTAAAACCACTCTAAACAAAGAATAAAAACATTACTGGATTTCACAGCATGATAATAGGAAATCAGCAAAGGATACCGTAATGTTTCTTTTACTCAAAGTAGCTGTTCATTTCATCATGCATTCTCTCCATGATTCTGGTTGCAAAATGAACTGGACAAGAACTGAATCAAATTTCCCTGTAAGGTCAACATTAATCCTAATCATTGAATTTGATTCAGTTTTCATTCAACTTAGTTTGCAACCAGAATTGTAGAAAGAATCAAGTAGTGAACTAAGTTATCACATATGTATCTCCCATATATCATATACATCACATATCACATATTACATGTATCATATCACACCTAATGTATATAACATATACATCGCATATTTTATATATATATATATTACACACATATGTATATGTATGAATATGATGCTGCATGGCAAAAACTAATGTCTACAAACAACTGAGACAGTAAATGTGAATGTCCTTTGTGAACTGCAATATGATTTTCTAATGTTGGTTTCAAACATTATTGCAGCTGTTTCCTGGTTCATGTGTATATTTAGGTGCCTGTGTTATTAGAAAATTCCTTAATTAGATAATGTTTGAAGAACAGGCATTGTTCTAAGTCAAAGTTTCATTTTTGCTTCTACCATTCTGTACAATAATCACATTTAAAATGCAGTTCCTAAAGGGATTCATCTAATGAAGGAAGCAGAAACAGTTGACAAAACTTTTCCATCATGAATTTAATTCACACAGGCTCTGCCCAGTCAGTTCTATTTGGAGAGAACAAATCCATGAGACTTTCTGGTTGGTATGAGGATAATCAAGAAAATGTTCTCTGTCTTCCGTTATTGAAAGTGAATCATAAAGACCTCACTTTGATGAATCCCAATTGGGTATTTAATCTCAGGTTACAGCTCAGTGACAAGAATACTGAAAAATAATCACAAACAAAAGGAATCCAACTTATTTAATGTATGTTATTTGTTCTAAGAAATGACACACAACTACAGCACATCGTGTGGATCTAAGTAGCAGCTGTAAAGATGCATAATGCTTCCTGTGTTCTGTGTATTGCTTTTTTGCTTCGTACACCTTTGTCACTTATTCTTCACCATAGCACTAGGGACTTAACACCGTGATTCTCCTTTCAGGAATGTGGCCCTGAGAGAGCAAGTCACCTGCTCAAGGTCAATATGATAGTGAGGATTCAAGCCTAGGAATCCCGCTGAAGCGATCACTATACATTATTTCAGGTGTTAGTTTTGGTGAAGTAAGGAAAAACAAAAATATATTTCAAAATATACTTTGTCAATCTTAAGTATCATGTTGTGTCACTCAGGATCAACAGTCCAGGCTTTTAGACCCCATTGTGTTCTCTGGGGTCAATACGGCTAGCATCAGTGAGTTTCCACTTGGTCGTGGCACTACCAGGAGATTAGAGGTGAACTGAAGTCAGGGCATTTGTTTTTCTGACTCCTCTCAGAATGCTCACTACTGGGCAGTTCGTCCCTCTGTTGAAGGCTACTCCTCCTTTTAAGTGAAACAGCCCTCTCTGGAATCTGAGACTTCTTAATAAGAGCTCCTAACAACAGTTCTCCAATATTATAATCGCCGGGGAATTCCATCCCAAGTCTGCTATTTTTTCTAACTCTGACCACATCTTTATCAAACTGTCTTTAATTCATCACTCCATATGTCAGTGCAATGCATTAAATTCTCAAGCTTTTTAACATAATATTCCTAGACAAGAAATGTAGCATAATACTCAATGTCCTCACTAATCACCTTTCACACACCAGATCTAGGAAATAAATTCTACAGCAGCCAAAATGGAGTTTCATCCCACCTGTAATAAGTCTATGTGAAAATTACTTCTCCATTTTCTAGCTTTATGTAAGAGACCAGGAACTGAGGTCTCAGTAGAACAGTATTTTTATTATAGTGGTCATTGGGTCTATTAAAGCACCATGAGCATCAAACAGTAGTGCAGTAACAGAATACTCATGCTAGTTGCTGGTCTCTGAGTTGAATGACCTTACTGGAGCCTTGGTTCATTTGTCATAAATCAAACACTTAATTTAAGACAAAAGTTTTTGTATGTCACTCAGATGACAATATAGACAGTTGGCTTCCTGGAACCAGATAATAAAATACAGGAAACACAAACACATCTTACATAGAGACACAAGGTATATCCTTCCCTTCCTTTTAATATAGTCATGCATTAAAAATATTACATGCCTATGAATAAAGAGAGCATTTCAATGAACGTTAATATCCCCCATTAACTTGTCTTGGCATTTACTGTAGCAGCCCACCTAGTGATGAAAATTAAGCTACTTCCACTGAAAGGGATGTAAGAACAACAGCCTCAGCCACAGTGTTAAAAAACTATGACCAATCATCTCTTTTTCAGCCTACTGCACCTTAAAAGTGGTGATGACTCTTTTCTCTTCCATTCCTGGCTTCCATGCAGTAGGTCTAGCTTTGGAACTGCATTTTAGATGGTCTGGTGTCAAAGGGTACATTTTCTTTTATCGGGTGTTGATATTTGCAAAGCTAAATATATTGGGCAATAAATATTTGTTAGGGCTTATAAAGCTCGTTTGTGTCATCATCACATGAAATGCTCATTTGAGTTTATAAAACTCATTTGATTCATCATCAGAAAATGTTTCATCATCAGAAAATATAAGTACCAGAGGAACAGATGTAAGAAACAGACATCTCCCAGAATTAAAATTTCATAGAACAATGAGTGGAAAGGAATGCATAATACACTGACCTATTTGAGTAATTACCATTTAGAGAACATCTTCGAGCACTCCTAGACTGGTGGGAAGCGTTGACCAAAATTTGAAAGTCAGGAGCTCTACATCTCATTCCTCCAATTCTAATTCCATCAACTTTGATGTATGATACCAGACCTCCCTATTATTAAATGACAATGACATCTGTGTGATCTGCTTGAAAACTGACTAGTATTTCTGAAAAGTGATGTATATCTACAAGTAATAATATATTTTTAAAAAACTGTAATACTTTACCTAACAAAAATTAGTCAGAATTATTTTTAGGATCCTCCTTGACCAGCGGTGAAATAAAGATACAGTGGTTCGTTCGTATTATACATGCTATTTCTTTCCCTCACACCTACAGCAGACATCCTCCAAGGTGGCCTCCCCCAGGGCTCTTCACTTTGTGTTATGCACATGCTCACAGAATTTTCTCCCCCGGTGATCAGGGCTGACGTATGCATACAATGCATTACAGCCAAAAGGGAGTGTGTTACTTCCAAGGTTAATTAGTAAAGACCACTGAGCTACTCTCCTGTCACTTTTTCCAACACAAGCCAATGGCAACATGAACAGGATACTCAAGCATTTCAAGAGGATGACCCATGTACAGAGCACTGAGGTCCCCTACTGAGAGTCACCATGGACTGCCCAGCATGGTCTTTTGGTCTTCTGTTCCAGCCCAGCCCTGATGGCACAAGCCCCAGATCATAATCTTCTTAGAAATTCCAAACAAGAACCACCCAGCAAGGCGACTCTAGTCATGTAGATCCACAGAAACTGTATGAGACTATAAATGAGTGTTATTATAAATCACAAAATTTGGGGATAATTTGCTACATCTCAAGGGTACCTGAAACATTCTTCAAGCACTCTATAGAAGGTTTATGATATGTGTGCGTATTTGTACAGGCAGCCTGTTTTTTAAGTAAGCCCTCCATATGGGAGGACAGAATATGGAAGATACCCGTATTTTGATAATACATTTAATAGCAGCACACTTCCGAAAAATCGAATTCTAAGTGTCCATAGTTACACCAATACATACAATGAAGGTCCATCTATAAAATGTTCTTTCCCAAAGAATTCTTTACAAAACCAAACAGTAACAAAGCAGATGAAAAAAATCACATTTTAATAATTTTGTATACCTCTATTTTTTTAGTAAAATCTGCTAAAAGCTTTTCAGTATTAAATTCCAAAACAATAATTGAAAAAAAAACAACAGATTAATTTTTTTAGTATTGATTGAATTTATTCTAGGAAAACTGAGATTTTTAGTCAACCTAAACTGTGTTGAAGATATTGATATTATACCTATATTATTCAATTTGTATACAAATTATGGTTTCTCTAAGGACAAAAGTTTTCTTTCATGCAACTCCACCAAACAATTTTTTCTGAGTTGTAAGAACTATAACAAAATGAAAAACACTTGAAATCCAAATGTTTTATCTTTAGTACCAGCAGAACATAGCAAATATAAACCAATATAAAGGGTAATAGTTTTAGAATGAGAATCATAAGCTGCTTCTCTGAAATACTCAAATGTACAAGGCTGACTCATTCATTCTACATTATGTATTCACTCTAGATAGATTTACATACTATTTAAAAATAGTGCCTGATATTTATTTCCACTTAACATCTGCATTCAACATGTTTGTAATTTATTGAAGAGATAACAATGAGGGACATTTATTTTTAACATTAAACTGCTTAAGTCGCAGATGAAGAGCAATGCAAAACAAAATATCAAGTCAACAAATTTTTGTGTAATCATTTCTATTTAACTTATATCAAAATTACATTCTTATTAATCAAAGAGTTTAACATATGTCTAGTGGTCATATGTTGGTATGTAAATTGATTATTTAAATCTATGTATTAGATATATGTTTGGCATAATCTCTTAAGGATTGAGTTATTTTACTTTAAGATGTTTTAATTCTAAGAAACATTATATATCACATTATATCCAATTCTTATCTATTATTAAAGTATCATTTTTCCTTAGACATTTCATTCTACTTGTTGAACAAGATGAATACATAAATAAAAAATACAGTCTCTAGCAATTGGCTCTGCTAATGGTACAAAAAAATTTCCATTTGCTTGAAAAATACTATTATTTTGTGTCCTATTTAAAACTGTGGAAGGGCTACTTTTACCACTACCCTCCTGCCCCAAAGCTACATTTAGTATAATGAACTACATAATAATTTCTAAGAAAAAAAATCAAATAAACCATCAAAGTATTTCAAGCTAAAAGGAATCAGACTTAGGTCCTGACATCAAGGAGATGGAAAATATAATCAGGGAAATTAAGTTAAATTACATAAAACAATTAGAGAAAATTAAGAGCTATGATGTATAACAGCATTTCCCAAAATATCCATGAGATGTTAATAGATGTTTCATTTAAAAAAGGCTTCCATGGTCAAATAAGTTTGGGAAATATTTCATAAGACATTACCCTCTTGGCAATTCACAATTCCATTAGCATATTAATGACTAAAAAGTTCTGCAGCAGAGAAAATGGTTGTGCTTTTGATTAACCCAGAATATCCAGAAGTCCATTGGCCATGGAAGCATTTAAAATTTTCTCTTTTTAACCATAAAAACATTAAAAAATACAGGAAAGAGAAAAATAATTCAGTTACTTATCACACTCATTTAAGACATGATAGTTTTGCCATATTTGGCTCAAATTTTTAAAATCTAAAAAATCAAATTACTTAGATAGTCAAGGACAGTTGTCCCTGTTCTCCCTCCTTTCCAGATGTTGACAACATTATAAAACTGGTATGTATTCTTCCTCCATGATTCTGTAGTTTTGAGTCACATATTTGAACCATCAAAAAATTTATAGCATTTCTACATTTTAAATTTATACAAATAATCATTTTGTACTCTTCATAATTCTTAAATTTTATTCAACATTATGTTTATGAGATCTATCTAGGATAATGCATATAGATTTGTCTGTAATTAAGGAATTATTTGCTTTGCATAAATAGACCATACATATATATGCTTTAATATGCTGGTTATTAAGAAATATTTATAAACTCAGAGTGGAGAATTAACAAAAATATAATTCCTTTTTAATAGCCATATAATAATAATGATGTGTTAGAGTCTTGTGCTGCCACTGACAGACTGTGTGCATTATTTGTCCCCTTCGGGACTCAAGAGCCACATATATAAAACAATGACAACATATCTGTGTGTGATTTTGATATTTAAATTATACAGAGACCCTAATGTGTCCACACAATTAGTGTAAAATAAATCATGTTTATATTGCTCACTGGTGTTAATGTCATCCTATACTACTCTATGAAAAATACTATATTCTTGTTGTACCTACCATTACGTTTTCCATTCCATAGATCTTTTTTGGCATTTTAATATTTTTGAGATGGGACCATGCTATGTTACCCATGCAGATCTTGAACTCACAATCCTCATGCTTCAGTCTTCTGAAGAGCTGAGATTACATGTGCGTGGCATCATGCCCCGCTTGGATTTTAACTTTTTATTTTGATCATGGTATTTTATTATTTTAACTGCATTAAATAAAATAATACTGATTATGTAAGAGATATACAGGTTTGTTGAAAAAATGAATAGGGAAAGCTTAACGTACTGATGGAGAATTTGTGTTTGTTCTATCACTCTGAAGGTTCATACTTAACGCATGGCATTAAACAATTTAATAATACATGTCCATGTGCAATTGTAAAAAGTTACATTGAGATGAAATATTAAAATATTCTCAAAATCAAAGTAAATAATACAGTAGCACACATTAACCATCTAATAACCTGTGGATATTTCTATTGTTTCCAGTGTTTTCTTATTCAAATAGCACCAGGGACAAATATCTTTCCATACACCTATGTATGGCATGAGAGGCTCTCTAGTATGTGCTAAGATAAAATACTAAGTCACACTTTCCAGCATTATTAAGTTTTTTGGAAATAAGCTGTAATCCAAAGCAAGGAATTCATTACCCAAGGAATTTTCATACATTCTAATATCCACAGGCATCTAACTGTACTTCCTTAGTAAAAGTATGAACTTTTACTAAGCTAATACACAAGGCTAATTTACTTCAGTTTTGAAATCTGGACATATTTGATAAATATATTGAACAGTTGTTTTCCTTTTTGTGAATTGTGAAGACTTGGAGTAGATAATTACATACTTTCTAAACTAATCCTTCATTGTACATATTTATCGCAAATAAATTTCCTGCTTCTAACTAATATTTCACTTTCCTTATAATGAGTTTTTCACACATTTTCAAGTTTTTATTTTTATCAATTTTTAAAAGTTTGTGTTTTAGTGTCAGGTTTTTGTTGTTTTATTGGCAAGGGGAGTTATGATTGCTAAACTCCTGGGATACAGTAAATTAAAACAGAAATTGGAAGGTCAAATTTCAGGAGATTTTATTATAACATGATTTAATGTAAATCACAAGAGTTAAGCAATATAAATAAAGATTAGAGAAGAGGCTGTCAAAAAAGAACCTACCTGATTAAAGCCCCAGTGCAGTTTAAATGAAAAATAAACATAAAATATGATGGCAGTTTTTGATAGATGGCAGTGATATCTGTTTGTTTTCTAATATCCATTCTACTATCACACTCCAACCATATCGGATATATCCTTCCTACTTGGGATAAGAGCCCACCCCAGCTCAAGGGTTGAAACTTGACTTTTTAAATCAACAAACACAAATTGTATGTGTTGATCCTATATATTTTGTTTTGAAATCTGTATTAGCTAAATGAACTTCCTGGGCATGTGCATTATTTCATATACTTATGAACTTTTGTGCTGAGCAAATTCTGTTTTCTTCTAAAACTTTCTGTTTCCCACACTGGAGATTTTATTTCATACACTATTTATTTGTGTTTGTATCACCAGGCAATTAATTGTCCCATTCATATTGATTAATCTATTCTTTGTGTAATGATTTCCAATGCCCCCATAAGAAAAAAACTGTCGAATATATAAAAAAAAAAAGTTTGGAGTTAAGAGAAGGGAAAGGAATCTGAATCTCATGATTCAGTCATAGCACAGAGGTATGAAAAGTGACTTTGAAGTAGGATCGGAATGCAGTATAAACAAAGTTTTAGAACACAGGCTTTGCTGTCAAATAAACCTTCATTATTCAAATATTCAGCAAATATCACCCTTCTGTAGGACTTGCTGTAGATGGATTAATATTGCTAGAAATAAATGTATTCATTTATCCTGAAAATAGTATGATTTACCAATATGTTGTTTAAATCTGTATATAATAGTGGTTACTATCTTGCACTTAGGGGGTTCTAAGAAGTTAGCAATAATAACTGTAGTTCATTTTGTTGCTAATGATAGTAGAAATAGCTGATGAAGTTGATAGCTTTGAGTTTGAAAAGACAAAATATACCTCAAAGAAATTCCTAGGAAAGTTAGAATTGGAACTTTGTCTCAAACTACAAAGATGAAAATTTGAGATGGCTCCAAGCTGGAGTTTAGAGAACAAGTTACAAGGAATGGAAAGGTACAGCTCAGGACAGAGGTTCTCAGAGTGGAGTTCCAGCAGCAATTCTGGAGGACTTGTTAGAAATGCAAATTCAGGACTGTGGGTTGAGACTAACAAACTCTCCCCTGTGGACCGCAAGCTGCGGTTCACATAGCCTCCCGGTGATGCAGGGGAATGGCGAAGGATGAGAATGCTGGATCAATAAAAGTGGGAGGTGATGGGGAGAAACCAAGTGGAAATAAAGCAGGAGAAAATTTCACAGTTAGCAGTGTAGACTTTTCATATGAGTCAAAATTCTTTTCTGTTACTTTTCCTTGCTTTCAATGATTAGATTTGTTTAACCAAACAGCTTCCCAGTCTCAGGATCATTTCTTAACTTTCAAATTCTAGCAGTCCACCTATGTGAGAGAGCAATACCAGGTCTGTAACCCTCAATCAGACTCTGCTCTTCTAAAATCGGCTTCCTGCACCTTCCTCCCGTGTTGAGCTTGGAGGCTCCTCAGGGAAGGTAATTTGTCTGCCACAATTTCATCTAACATTAAATACCAGGTACATTTACAGAAATTTATCAATAATAAATAAAGGGAGAAATAGCCTAAAACCCAGCTTTTAATAGTAGGAATCCCTGGCCATTAAATATAAAACAGTTATCAATACATGTATAGTTAAGACTTTCCTCTCCAGTATCTGAAAACCAGCAGTCTACAAAGAATATACTGTGCCGTATTTTTAAGAGCTTTTCTATTTTAAAAATAAATTTACTTCCGTTTCCAGTATATTTAAATATGTATCGTAAAGCATTAGCCAGATACAGACAATATTTGACTATTTTCAGATTTCTACATTGTGGTATGATGCAAATAGAAGCAGTGAAATAATGAGTAATCTTACAATAACTTATCAGAGACCTGAGCAGTGTGCTTGTTTGACCCATAATGGGTGTCAATTCCAGCTGCAAAGGTTCAGCTCAGCTGTGGCAGCCAGGATCAACTGCAAAGACACCTGAGGTGAGTGAGTTGGCCATGGGATGCTCTGGAGCAGGAAGCACATGGGACACCATCTGGATTTTAAACTAGTGAAAAGTCTTGTAACATCTGTGAATCCATGTTTAATACAAAAAAATCAATTTAGGGACTTGAGACGTGATTCTCTTATTAATTATAACAACATAAATCTGGTACGATTTTCCTTTTTCTTTATAATTACATCACACACATGCCTACATGTTAATTTAAAAATCTATGAAGATATATGTAAAAACACACTAAAATAACAAATCCTTTAATACTTTATGAAATATGCTTAGTAATCCAGACAAAATCAACTTATTGTGGAAAAGCTTTAAATTTTTCAATATTTTAGATATCTGAAATAGCTGCTTTTGTGTTATGAAATTCTGACTCTTCATAATAAAAATCTATTTACTTGTGCATTCAGCTACAACCACAACTAGAAAATTTAAAGCAAGTTACAGGGTTAAAATTTCTCATCAATTTTATTAGAGAAAATTTGAAATATCATCTAGAAAAATTTAAATATATGAAAATGATAGAAAACTCACACAACTACTAGCTGTCCTTTTGTCTTGCTGGAAGGAAAATGTATGATTTTTTTAATCCACAAATATTTTTTAACTCTCCTGTCATAGGTAGTTTTATTGATTGTGGTGCTGACATTAATAAGACATTAATGAAATATGTACTTGGAAATATATAAAAATCTTATTCAAAGTTGTATCAGAATTTACACAAAACAAAATCAAACATGCACACATACACATACTTCAAAAGCATATTTGCAGTGTTGTCCTTGATAACTAAGAAATCAGATATAGATATTAGAAACAGTAAGTAACTGAGAGTCAAACCTATTTTCTTGACAGGTAGGATTCTTGAACAAGTAGGTACAGAACATCAAAGTGAAGCTGCATTTCAACAGTTATGGTCGATAAGCAGAGTCAATCATATGCATGCACTCTACGGGAAAAACATAAAAATTGTGTAAAATGCATTTCTTTTTTAAAATAAAATAAATTTTGCATTGTCTTCCCTTGAGAAAACTTGATTATGTCATAAAATATAAATTTGGGGGAGAAAATTACTAATTCATATGATATAATAATTGGAATAGTCTAGATCAGCAGTTCATAAAGAGGTATTTGTACTTCTGATACAAGTATAATGGGTAAAATCATTTTTGATGTAGAACAGATAGAGGCAGTAGAACCATGACATACCAGTAGATTGTATTCTTTACCATTTTGCACTAAACTATTAGTTCAACATAAGACTGTCAGAGGAAGCAGAAAAATTATTAGTTGCATAAGTCTTGGTCATCAGATACACTCCACTATTCTATGTGACCAACATTTAAAGTGTGCATAAAGCATTTGTGATGCATGGTGAATTAGAGCGTTGTGTTAGTTACCTATCGCTGCATAACAAAATTACCCTCCCAAATTTAGCAGCTTCACACAACATATAATTATCATCTCAGTTTCTGTAGGTCTGAAATTCATGTACTACTTGGCTGCTTCAGATTCTTTACAGGGTTCTAATTAAAAGGTTAACCGGACTCACAGTTATTTTAAGGCCCAACTTGGGAGGCATCCACTTCCAACCTCACAGATATGGTTGTTGGGAGGATTCCTTTAGGATGTCTACCTGGTTGCCATTTCTATTTAGGCAATAATGAAAGTGGTAAAGAGAGAAGTCCAGAAATCACAAGCTTTTAAAATCTAATCACCAAAGTGACACCTTCTCAATTTGCACCACATTCTATTTGCTAAGTAGCAGTTCACTAGGCCCTGCCACTATCAAGTGAAGGGAATTATACACAACAGAATGAATTTCAAGAAGCCAGGATTAGTGACAACTGCATCAGAAGATGCCTCCCAGGATAGACATCTCTGGGAAAAGCAGTGGTGTCAATGTGAGAAATCGAACTAGCTGCTCTGTTCATTAAATACTGTTTTAATTTGAAAAATAATTAGTAACAAACTCTAGTTACTAAGGCCTGGGTACTTTGTAGATATTTGCAGAATTCAATATATTTTTTAAATAAACAAAAAAAGTTTTGTGACTTCAAGGAAAAGAACACTGAGCAATGTTTATTCCCAAAAATAGAATTTCAGGACTCAAATGAATGTAATAATTTTGGGAAACCTATACTGCTATCTGAACAATTTCTCAATAGACTTTGTTTCTAAAGAGATTGGTAACAATAGTAAAGAAAATGGAGTTCTGGGGCTAGCAGGGGCCTGAATTCAGTTCCCAGAGCCAAACATGCACGAGTTGAATCCCTGGGCATGGGGAAGCTTTAGAATGTTGCTCCCCCCGGTAAGACCACACGCAGTGTGCCAAATCATCAGAGGATGCATGGGAGGTCCCTTGGACATAACTGGGCCAGACCTAGTGACCTCCAAGCAGCTAGCAGGGGCCTAAATTCAGTCCGGGACTAAAAAGTGAGCCAGGTGATTCACAGTGCACGGGGGAAGCTTTGGAACATAACATGAAACCCAGAAATATAGGAAAATGACAAAACAAAAGAACAAAATGCAACCTCAAACTTCTAGCCCAAGCCAAGCAAGCCTAGGAGACATAGACTCAGAAGAAAATGTAAGCCATATACCTAAACTTCCTGAAATGATAACAACTGAAGTAAAGGAACAACTCCAGGAAGCTATAAAAGAAGGAGTCACTGTGGAACTGTACAAGAAATTCAAAGAAGATTTAATGTTGACCCTCGTCAAACTCAATGAAATTGAAAGGGAAGCAATTCTCCCTAGCTTATTCCCAGAAGCATATACTACTCTAATGCCAAAACATGAGAAGGACCCAACCAAAAAAGAGAACTACAGGCCAATCTCCCTCATGAACATAGATGTAAAAATTCCCAATAAAATATTAGCAAACAGAATGTAGCAAATCATCAAGAATATTATAAACTATGACCAAGTGGGATTCATCCCAGGAATGCAGGGATGGTTCAACATAACTAAATCAATAAATGTAATCCACCATATCCATAGAGCCCAAAATAAGAATCACATGATCATTTCTATAGATGCAGAGAAAGCTTTTAATAAGGTCCAACACTTACTCATGATAAAAAAAAAACTTACAGAAAATTGGAATAGATGGTCTTTACCTAAATATGCTAAAAGCCATCTATGACAAACCAACAGCCAGCATCATATTAAATGGCCAAAAACTGAAACAGGAACAAGACAAGGATGTCCATTATCACTACTCCTATTCAATATAGTGCTGCAAATACTAGCCTGAGCAATTAGACAAGAGAGAGAAATAAAAGGCTAAGGACAGGAAAGGAAGAAGTTAAATTATCATTATTTGCAGATGACATGATACTCTACATGGAAAGCCCCCAAAGCTCTTTTGAAAGACTCCTAGGTATAATAAATAAACTCAGTAATGTAGCTGGATACTAAGTCAATACTCAAAAATCAGTGGCATTCCTATACACTAACAACAAAATCACTGAGAAATAAGAGAAGCCACACCATTCACAATAGCATCCAAAAAAATGAAATACTTAGGAATCAATCTAATAAAAGAAGTAAAGGATCTATTCAGGGAAATTTATAATACCCTGAAAAATCCAAGAGAACCTACACTACAAACACACTCAGCCACCTTATCTTTGATAAAGTGACCAAACATGTTCCCTAGAAGAAAGATAGTCTCTTTAATAAATGGTGCTGGAAAAATTGGCTCTCCATATGCCGAAAACTAAAACTAGTCCCATGCCTATCACTATGCACTAAAGTCTAAGTGGATCAAAGATCTAAATATTAAAACAGAAACACTAAATCTGTTGGAATGCAAAGTAGGTAGAAATCTTGATGACATAGGGGTAGGCAGAGAATTCATGAACAAGAATCAAACCACATGTGAAGTACTTTACAGAATCAATAACCGAGATTACGTCTTATTAAAGAGATTTTGCATTTTGAAAGAAATCTCCAGCATAGTAAGAAAACCCACAAATTGGGAAAAAATCTTAGTGAAGTGTCCCTCAAACAAAGGACTTCTGTCCAGAACATATAAACCATTTAAAAAAATCAGATCCCCGAAATTCAAAGACCGAATCCAAAAATGGACATCTGAGATGAATACATAGTTCTCAAATGAGGAAATACAAATGGTAAATAAATACATGAAAAGATGTTCAACATCATTGGTCATTAGAAGAAGTGCAAATTCAAACCACACTGAGATTCCATCTCAGTCCAGAAAGAATGTCCAGGATAAAGAAAACAACCAATGACAAATGCTGACAAGACTGTGGGGGGAAAAGGAACTCTTCTGCACTGTTGATGGGAGTGCAGACTGGTGCAACCACTATGGAGGTCAGTCTGGAGGTTCCTCAAAAAGCTGGGATTGGAAGTGTCATTTGACCCAGTTATTCCACTTCTAGGCATATTCCCAGAAGAACTGAAAACATCATGTCACAACGATATATGTGCTCCCATGTCCATAGCTGCACAATTTGTAATAGCCAGATCTTGGAAACAACCTAAATACCCATCAACTGAGGAATGGATAAAAAAGATATGGTACTTTTATACAATGGAGTACTACTGAGCTATAAAGAATGAACACATTGAGATATTTTTATGTAAATGGATGCAACTCGAGACCATAATCATAAGTGAAATAAATCAAACTCACATGTGTAAATACTGTATTGTCTCCATGGTGTAAGACATGATAAGAGTACATAAGGTACAAAATACTCAATGAATACAGTGAAAGGATAAGAATATGCTTAAAATGGAAAAAATAATATCTCAGGGAAAATGAAAAAGTAAAAGGAAGGGAAAAGGAGAAATATCTAAATTATATCAATACACTTAGGATAGCTAAAATTATTGTGCTACAAATTCTATAAATTCTTGGAACAAAAAGCATTCACAGAATTGGAATAATTGTGCATATTATTGTATGGTGATCTGAGGAACTCTTGAAGATCATTATGTAAAATAACAACCCTAGTTATGCTCCTACCACCTTGTTTGGAAGGCCTATATTGTTAGTGTTTTGGCTCTTTGCCGTTGTTATGTATTTGTCTTTTTTGTTTCGTGTTTTTCTAGGATTTTGTTTTGTTTTGTTTTTCCCTCTAATACAGAAAGGGTAGGTATACATGTAGAGACTCATAAATGTGTAGAACTTCTTGTAAACAGTTCATGAGAACCAATTATATAATGCATGATGAAATGAACAGCTACATTGAAGAATAAAAAACATTACGGTACCCCATGCTGATTCTATAGCATCATGCTGTGAAATCCAGCAATACTATTATTCTTTGCACAGAGTGATTTTAGTCTGCTTTGTATTGTTTAATGTCAACATACACAAAGGTATGGACAGCTATTATGAAGAGAACAAGAGACATTATGGCAGCCAATGTTGATTTCCCTGTTGTCTGATTTTGAAGGCCTATAATGCCTTCATCATTCTGTTCTGATCAGTTTAATACTATTTTTTTGTGTACGAATTCATTGTGTGTGAAGATATGGACAACTAGTTAGAAGAAAACAAGAGACAGTGATGATCTCCTGTTGTCTTGCTTTGAAATCTGTGTTACTTACATCGTTTTCTTCTGATCTGCTTTGTTCTGTTTTGCTGTGTTTAGTTTTACTCTCTTTAAAATAAAAAAAAATTAAAAAAAAAAGAAAATGGAGTTCTGATGTTGGATGATGAAACATATTAGCATTCAGGTTTATCGAGTTAGTGAGCCAGTTTTCCAAATGACAAATGCTCAGACAGAATCTTACATCTACCCATTTAAGGACAAAACAATTGGATGTAACAGTATGAAAATATCGATAAAGTTTCAAATTTTACTATTCAACTAACCTTTATGAAACTGCCACTTGCAAGGTTTTTAGTATAATATGAAAGGAGAAGATCTGCAGTTATTTTTGTACTACTTCATTGTAACTTAAATGAGGTTAAACTATATGAGGTTATATGTATTTCAACCACAACAAACTGCAATAATTTCAATGCTAGAGAAACTGAGTTGAGAATTCAGATACCTTGTTTGCCAAAATATTAAAGTATTTTAAAATCTATATAAAAACACCCTTCTTCTGATGAAACTATTTTTTTATTTTTGGAAAATAGTTTTTTTCATGAAAACATACTTTATGTTAAAAAATGTATTTATTTTTACTTTTAAATAATATTTTTAAATATTTCTGTAATTCTTAGCATTTAAGTGCTTTATTTAAATGTTTGATCTAGAAGTTATATAAGTTATTTCCACTTATTAATCATCAACCTAAGAAATCTACTTAGTCACACCTAAAACTGGGGGCAGGAAATGCAATTCTGCATATGCCTTAAAAGAAAACCAGAAATATTTAAAAATAATCTCTGTGACTACCATGTGTGCCACATTTAGTGGTATTTTAGATTGTTCAAACACTGACTTGAAAGTGTAAAGTATAAAGCTGCACATATCTCAGGACATGTACTCATGTTTTCCTGCTGCAGAAAGCAATTGCCACAAATGTGTGTTAAAACAACCAAAATGCTTATCTTACAGTTCTGGAGGTCAGAAATTCTAAAACCTGGGTGTTGGTAGGGTTTCATTTTTTCCAGAACATATGAGGAAAAATTAGTTCCCTGCCTTTTCCAGATTTTAGAAAACTTCAATTCTGCAACATTTATTCCTTAAGTCAACAGTAACTGGGTGCCTATTATATATGAAACATTATTCTGAATGCTGTGGATTTCAAGATAAACAAATAGTACAAGTCCCAAATGTCACTGAGTTTACATCCAAGTGGAAGGAATAAACAAGTAAAAATATTGCATACATTTATTAGGAGAGTAATAGATAAAATGGATAAAACTAAGCCAGGAAAAAGTAATTGAAGGTCAAGTAAAAGGTGCTATTTTAAATAAGATAGACAGCAAAGGGGTCTGATCAGATGATGACTGAATAAAGTGAAGGAACAAATCAAGGCATCTGGGGGAAGAACAGTGAGGCACTGAAACAGAAGAGACCTTCCTGTGGAGCAATGCTTGGAATCTCTACAGGGCTCCATGTGCCTGGAGAGAGAGGAGGAGCAGACAAGGTCAGACCTAGTGCTAAAGTGCAAGTCACCGACAGCGTCATGAGGGTCGTGATGAGAACAGACATTACTGTGAGGCAGGAAGCCAGAGACTATGGATATAAGGAATGTTGTAGTATAAGTTATATTTTTAAAGGGTCACTGACTGCTCAGGAAAGAATATAACCCTAAGGGCAAGGAGAAACCCTAAAGCATATCAAGATGATCTTAATCATTTAGAAAGGGATCAAAGTTGGTTATATGAGAAATGTAAGGTGGAGGCATTGTGAATTTTTTAGATTGTGAATCCAGTCTGAAAACAAAGTGAACTGACATACTGATAGTTTAAATGATGTGGACAGAAAAGAGTTATTATCAAGGCAGTTAATACCATGAAAAGTGATTATTCTTCCAAACAGAAAGGAAGAGAAACAGACACAGAAGGGAAGAAAAGGAGGAAGAGAACGAGAAAGGAAGTCTGTGCTAAGCTTTTCAGTGCAAAACACTTGCCACAGAAAAATAGATTTTTCCAGGAAATCAGTCCTATGATTTGGGAAAGTTCTTGGGTATCAGTCAGAAGAATGATTGATCTATGTAAGTGAAGCACGCTTATGCAGCATGAAACATTGGAAACAGTGCTGAGCGAACTTGCCACACGTAGCAGCTGCATGTGCATATTTGTGTTGCAGCTATGAGAAGCAATTTCATTTTTATGAGTCCAAGTTGATGATGCAGCTTTCGACATTATTACAACATGATTTACTGTTATCTAATTCACAAGTGAGTAAAATAGTATTCTTCTCTGAATGGAATAAAATTTTTCTTGAGTAGATTCCTTAACAAGCCTCTATGAAGGTCACATTTGCTGTCATTTCCCGTGGCTCAGATAAGGCAAAGGACCCTGCCAAATAAACCCAGACACTGGTGAAGAGATGGATAATTTTTCTTGCTGGTGCCATTTACAAGGCCCACTGATCAATTTACTTTAAAATGTTACCATTAGAGCATGAATTAAGCTGAATATAAGTGACAAAAAATGTGGATATTCATCTACTTTCTAATGTGTGATATTTTACATAAATGGTACTTTTGTTTTAAATGTCCTGTTGTGTCAATAAACAGATGTTAAATCCCGAGTCAGGCTGACTTCTGTTATAAATAGCCAGTTTCTGCTTTTAACCCATCACTGTGTTGATTTTATATCCTAGTTATTATTAGAATATATGATAGCCCCTTACTTTACCATCATCATGGTGGTCCATACAGTCTTTTGTGGCCAGGCTGTAGCAATGCTCCCCATCCTGATCTCTGCATGCACTTTACCCAGCTTCGATACCTCTCTGCAGAGCAGCACGAGTAATCTTGAAAACCCAAATCAGATGACAATTTTTCCTGTGCTTAAAAACTCAGAGGCTCACAGTTATAGACAGGATAGTCAAGGAGCAACTGAGGCCCCAAGCAAGCCTGCTTCATGCTGCTCCATCCCCTCTTCCTGGCTCTGCTCCCACTACTCTTCACTCTTCCAGCAACATCTCTGCTCCCTCACGGCCCAAGGGCCTAGCACAGGGAGATCCTCCACCAGGACGCGCTTTGCTCTCCTGCCCTCCTTATTCATCAGGTCTCCTTCACTTTTTTCAGGAGACATTTTTCTAACCACCCTACTCCACCCAAACATGGTCAGATACCCCGGTAATATTCCCTGATCATGCTTTGCTTCTTGACTTCACAGCAATTATAAAACTAGTGTGATGAATATTTGATAAATGAATGCCTCCCCTACTAGGTGGCCACCAGTCTTCCACAAGGGAGACCTATGTCTGTTCTTATTCACAAAGAAACATTTAATAAAAGACAAGAAAGCGGGCCGAGGATTTAGCTCAGTGGCACAAGTGCCTGCCTGGCAAGTGTGACGTTGTGAGTTTAATCCCCAGTACCAAAAAAAAAAAAAAAAAAAAAAGAAAGAAAGAAAAGAAAAAGAAAGACAAGTGAGCATTAAAATGAATATTTTAAAATAAATAAAAGTGAAAGACATACACCAATACCTAGATATTTAAATAATAAACCATAATTGGGAACTCAATAATTGGAGGAAAATAAACTTGATAATTTAGATCTTTTGATTTTACTCAAAAGCCATTTGTCTGCTCACCTGCTACCTCCTGGACTTCCAAAACACCTCACAAAAGTGATTTTAAACCACCATGGCAAAGACTAAGGTTTTCTTTTTACCATTTACGGTAAGAGATTCAGATGCCACTAATTCATGCATTTGGAAAGCAAATGAATCACATGTCACAAACATAGCCTGAAATTAAAATAATTGAATCCGAAAGTCATTTCAGCAACATAGTGCCCAAAATTACAAGTTTGAGAAGCGCTTATGCCACTTACCCTTTTATCTCTGGAGGTCAAAGACCAAAATGTATTATAAATAATTCCTCAGTCTCCCAGTCAGAATGAGCTTGATCTCAGTTGTGCGGATTTGTACAAAACATATTTTGCCACTGCTCTGCAGCAATCTTAAAGCTCTGATAAAATCCAGAGTGTGCTTCAAAATCAGAAGCAACCTCTAAGAAGTTTTACGGTGATTCTTCATCCGACCTTCTCCTGGTTTAAAGATTTCGTATGGCAAGCTCTCAACCACCTAATTAACCATATAATTACCTTAGAATGTGAAATATGCAAAAATGTTTCTTAAAAATGCATCCCAGCTCATCCAGAGGCTACGCTGAGGCAGGAAGATTACAAGTTCAAGGCTAACCTGGAAATTTTAATGGGATTCTCTCCCAAAATAAAATGGACTTGTAGGTGATGTAATTTGCCACCAAAAATAAATAGATAAATAAATAAATAAAATGAAATCTCAAGACTAATACTGCATTTTATGGCCCCAGTTGACCCAGCAACTATCTGTGCCCATTGTAAGAATAGTGAATATTTTTAAAAGTGAATCCATCCTCAACATGCATTCCAACTACTACATTTTATAAGACTGAAGTAAAAGCACATTTTGAGTTTCAGGAAGAAATCAGGCGAATCAGCCTAGCAATATAATGCACACTTCACCTGACCCGTCAACACACTCCATTATCAAAATGCTTAAACATGAAATAATGTATTCATAAGAACATGACTACCTTTTAAAGGGTGAAGACACCTCTTGGACAGCAAATCCACAGTCCCCACTGGCCTCTTGGAAGGTTAGTATGACAGTCATCGGTGCAAGTCACCACATACTTACATTTTTGTTCCTTTGGGCACACAACAGAATTACTAATAAAATCTTAGTGGAATCAGTGGTTGTCATCTTTTAATAAAAGTTCTAACAGGTAATGCACACTCGGCCAAGTTCCCTTCCCACTGCCACTGCACTGGCATTGCTGCTGATGGTAGAAATTCTCCACTCCTGAGTTTGTCATTTTCAATACAGAGCTCAAGCCCTAACTAATTCACTGTGATATGTGTCCTAAGTAAGAAAAATGCTCGGCTGTTTAGGTTTTTAGACGTTCACCCTGAATGATGTATCTTTGTAACTTCATATCATCAAACATAATTTCAAACTACATCCTGTGATGCTGATATGGTTTGAGCGATGGTGAAAACTGAAAAATTACTTGAAATGTAGGCCCCAGTGCAATAGGATAGGAAGGTGTGGCCTTTGGAAAACAATTAAGTCATGAAGACTTTGCCTTCATGTATGAGATTTGCACCCTTTGTGAAGGGCTTTTAGGGGGAATCCTCTCTGCTTTCAACCTTCCATTGTGTAAAGACACAGTAACAAGGCACCATCTTGGAGGGAGAGAGGGTCTCTAAGCAGACACCAGGGCTGGTGCTTTGATCCTGGAGTTCCCCATCTCCAGGAGTGTGACAAAAAATCTCTATCCTCCACAAATTACCCTGCTGGTGGTGTTCTGTTATAGCACCACAGATGGTATAAAATAGATAATATACAACTAGATAGTGAAAAGAAACCAGGAAATGCATAGAATGTTACTATATTCCATTTTCAAAAATTGCTTATTTTATAATGTACTTAATTTTCCTTTTAATCTCTTTGGTCTTTGTAAAGGTTATGTATATTTCTAAAATTATCTAAGGGCACACAAAGAATTTTTGTATCTTTTTCACAGGTACAGCACAATTTACTTGTTACTGGAAGCAATACCATTTATTCTTAAAATATGTTCTCTGGGTAACTGGAAAGTCACTTTGCAGCTCGTATATTGCAGCCTAACATTTATATTAACAGTATCTAAAAGAAAACAAGTTACTATAGCTAATCAAAAGGAGTATACATCATCTTGAGGGATAATACAGATGACTATACTTATGTACAATTTTTTTCAGCAAAGTAATATTTGCACTGGTAATTTCATGAGTCAGTTGATGAATCAACAAAAGTCCTACCTACCTATAAATATACCTTTTGACTGCTGTTTGATGATGTCTCTTGAGTTAAATAACTCAGAGATACACAGAAACATGAAAGTTTACTTTATCCACCTACATAGAAGTGGGTACATCAGTTTTTCTTGCTTCCAAATAAATGTCAACAATTTTTGTGTTCATTAAACAGAAACAACATTCCAAACAGAGGTTTAATATTCCCTACTCTTTGGGCAATCTAGTATTCATTTCTTTGCCACAGCACATCTTTAGACTATTCCTGACGCTACATAAATGAGAGCTTACTATTTGGCAGTGCGGCAGAAGTGAGCAGTTTGCTTTGCCACAGACGCTCTTCTTAATCAAGAAGTGTGAAGAAGGAACTGAGTAATTGAAGTTATCTCATCTGTAATTTAGGATTAATAAAATCACTTACCTCAAGGGATCGTGAGGATTTGAAAGGCAAATCCATACAAACGTCCTAGTACATATTAGTTGCTCAGTAAATTGTAACAGTTGTTAGGATATGTATTATCTAAATCAGTAACATGAGGGTGGGTATTTCCCAAACTGAAATCTCAATCTTTTTCTTTCTTCCAATAATATTCTATTGTATTAAAATCTCATCCAGTCTCCAATTTTCCATTAGCAACTCTAAAGTAAGATTCCTAAATTTCCATACTTATCCCTGATTCCCAGGCTATTTCTAACTCCCTGTAAAATGTGTTCAGTGGAATTTACAACAATTTTTTAAACTCCTTATGTCTACATCACGTATTGCATTCCCAAGCTGGTTTTAGTTCAGTTCAGATTTGGGCAAAGATGCCCCTTGAACTGATGTCGTATTTAAAGGGATCTATTTAGGCTTTTTTTAATGTTATGTTTTTAAGTCAGGATCTTCTAGCATATTTCAGACTGGCCTTGAATTCTGCATCAGTCAGCTGCGTACTGGAGTAACAGGCATGCACCCCCATATCTGGCTCTAGCCCCTCTTTGACCTTCTCACAGCCAAGATTTTGCAGAATCAAGGTCTCATCCCTATACCGTTACTTCAAAATTGCCTAATTTATTGAGGAAAGAAAGATATTATTGATGGTTTAGTATCATTAAACCAAACTTACCTATTACCTGTTTAAAGGATTAAAGTAAATAAATAAAAAAAATAGTAGGCTCATGCAACCTAACAAAGTATTACATTTAATATTTCTATAAACAATGCTGGCTGACTTGCTGAATTTCTCTTTTTGTGTGTCTGCCTTGATAATCAGCTGCCCTCCTTTTCTCTACCTTCTACTACAGAAAGCATTTACAATTTTAACTTCTAAAAATTCATATTGAAAAATTTTGAAGCAGGGAGAAGATAAATGATCATTAACTTAACAGATAATCAACCACTTAAAAATTAACCGAATACAACGTCATCATCATTTTCTGCTTTTCAAAAATTTAGGATTTTATTTTTGTCTAAGGAACCAAATGGTTATTTCCTCAAAGAAAGAGCAGCAGCAGCTGTGTGTCGAGTGGCTTGCCTTGGCATTTCTAGAGCTGGAGTTGTAGGTTCCTGCACTTTACACACAGATCCCACCAGAATTTAAGGGATGCAGGCAATGACACTGGAGATGGCAAAGCCTATCTCAGCATGTGCAAGATTGAGGACCATCCTGATAGCCTTGACTCTCCACTCATCAATGGCCTTGATTAGAAACCTGACCACAGCTTGGGGAACTGACACCAATTTTTCTGCTATGCCTTTGGCAAGGATCTGCCAGGTCAAATGGGCAGGTCACATAAACATTTTTAGACTTCACTTTACCTGTCTCTTAAATGCATGGCCCTTCACATCTAAAACTGTCTCCATATGTGGGAACAATCACTGTGGGAATTTAAGAATTATTACAAATCTCATCTCAGGAAACTGTGTTTAATATGCTTCTCTTCATTTATCTGCTTGTGGTCATTCAAAAGACCACACAGTTTTAGAAAACTTGGCAAAGAAATACAAAAATAATACAGTACCTAATAAAGTATAGACTTGCGGGAGGAAACGAAATCTCTCATACTATTCATTGATACTCTGCTTACAGGATAAAGCCTTATACAAGGAAGTAGGTATTTCACACCAGGTCTTGGGAATCTCTATTTGCTTCCGGTAAAAGTCTAAATCTCAGCTAATAAATGTATATTTTACAGTATGTGAACACAAACCCAGGTTCTTTTTCATCTATAATTTTCCAAATATTCTCATTTTCTTCAGAACTACTTCCGATTTATCTAGAAAATCTCCATATCTACTTCAAAAGCAATTTTAAGAGTCTTCCTGGCCCTTCTAGGAATGATTTAGCATATATATAGTTTCAGTAATTGTGTGTGTGCCTGCCTGTGCTGATAGACTGTATGACTCTTTAGGTCCACACCTAACACAGTATTTAGCACAGGGATTAATCTTAACACAATTTGATAAACTTCCTTTTTATTCAACAAAATTTCTACTTTTTATATTATGTATGTTGAATATAAATGTTTACAGTTTTTATATTATATGTTTAATTCCTGCCTGCTATTATTACTTAAAAATACATTACTATCTCAAAAAGTAGATAGCTGAGCATTAATTTTATTTCGTGAGTTGAAATGAGCAATAGGTGTTTTTTTTTTTTTTTCATGAACAACAGTTTATCCATCTCTGTTTTAGGCAGGTACCCCATATAAGCTTTAATCAAAGCTGGTGTTTTCCATTTTTCCTTAAATTCCCTGTTGGTGTTAAGAGATCAAATTACGGTAGTCAAGAGTAATTCCTAGTCATAACGGAAACTAATGGTCCCAGTGCGCACTCGGGGATCACAGAAGTCAATAATTGACATCTATAAGACGAATTGTACAGAGTGAGTTGAAGTACCTATTATGGTTGATCAACTTGAGAAGTTTAGAAGGTCACACAACTCAGCAGGGGTCCAGGGTCCTCACTTTGTAAACATCCTAAGCTTGTGCAAGAAGGGGGCAAAAAGATGTATGATAGCTACACCCACCCTAGGATGGGTAGCCTGTTTACAATTTAAGAGAGAAAAAAAGGCTGCTTCCTCCTTGCTCTTGCTGTCTTCCACAACCCTGAAGTGTTGCCCCTGTGACATGCTAACCTGTCTTTGAGCCAGCTTATTATGAATTGAAACCTCCACAAACCGTAAGCTAACTAAGCCTTTCCTTACCAAGTTTTGGGTATTGTATATTTTGTTTCAGTAATGAGATAAAAGTAACTAAGACAGTGCCTAAACAGAAATAACAATCAGGTAAAAAATTTTAGATTTTAAAGTAATAAATTCTATTAACAATCATCAGTTGTCTAAAGATAAATTTTATTAAAAGAAAATATACTGTTCTAATGTCAAATTTAAGGTAAAGGTCATAAGTCACTTCTTCAATATTGAAATTGATCTTGAAAACATGGGATTTCCTCTATCATTTCATGTTTGATAATGTTGACTGTCAAATAGTGGAAACAGGGCATAAACCCGCACACATTTCCCATACATCTACAGTAACCTAACTTGAGCATGTGCAACCAGTGCTTAGCTCAACAATATTTGGGGACAGAGTGGAGCTGATTTCGAGAAGAATGTGGCTCCAGAAACTTGAACTTCTCTTAATATGATTTTCAACTTCTGCTTCCCACTTTACATTCAATACTTTACAGGAAGTATTTAGAGATTACCAAGACCTGTTATAACACATTTATCTACTTTCTGGAATAGTTTCTTGTAACCGTGGATCAGTAAATAGTGTCATGGGTTTGATTTCACCATTCAAGTGATTACATTTTGTCACTTTCACTCTAACTTCAAGGAGTTTTAGTAAGTATAAGTAAACTTTGGTGACATATTTTCAAAATAAAAGCAGCTGAGTCCTGGGTGATCAATAACTGTAGACTTCTAGTAATGGTGAGGCAGAGAGAGAAATGAGTCCTAAACAGAGTGTGAAAGTAAGAAGATGGGATTCTCAAAGCAAAATCAAAGTACATAGCTTGGACAGAGATTGAGGGCTTAGGTCTAAAATAGTCACTAATGAACAAAAGAAAAGAAAAACTAGCCTTCCAATATGAGACAACAGATAAAGGAGAAAACAACTCATCACAAAACTTCAGAAATTAACAGTTTGGTTCAAAATAATCTCAAATTGGAATATTTAATAATTATTCCAAAATTTACTGTAAACCTTTGAAATCCTGATTTCAAAGGAAAATACATGAAAAGCTGAAGTGACTGTTAAGTATGTAACAGTCTTCTACTTCAAGAAAATATATCATTCATAATTTTTCAACTTTAAAAACATATAGCTTTTTGTTCATTAAAAATAACAACAACAAAAACAAAAACCCTTACTTAAAGCTGAAGATTTGAACAAATGTGATCATGCATGCACATTATGGGACAGAAACCAAAGAGCACAGCTTGGTTTTGATTGCTAATCATCCACATCGCCCCTTATGTAAGTGGCCTCCCATACTCTTTCTCTGTGAGCATTATTTTTTAAATACTGAACATATTCAACACCCACTGCTAAATTGGTCAAATCCAAATGGCAAAGAGGACAGCCAACAATCTGGAGGGTGTTAAAAATGGAAAGCATTAAAAACCATTTATTGCAAACTCTGTGACAGTGCAGAAATCTGTAAAAATAATGCAGATATTCTATGATCTACTAAATTCCTCAGGATATATGCATGTGAATACATATACATATTAAAACACACACATAGAATTCCACACAGTCATGGAGCTAAATATTTGAGTTATAATCATTGAAGAAAATTGCACTTATTTGGCCTAAATTTTCATAATACAAGACAACATAATTCTTTATAGCATCATAAACGTCTACTCGGGATGTATATGCCCATTGAAGAAATATGATTCATACTAAATGGTACTTGAAAGAATTTTAAGTATTTTATTTCAAACATTGAGAAGTATATACGCTGTACTTTGGCAAACAAACCATTTTGAAATTTTAATATTTCTAAGATAAACAGTGTCTAGTCACATGATGACATTGCAGTCATATAAAGGTTAAAGGAAAAAAAAGTCCCCAGAAGCATTTCAACCAAAAATTTCCCTATTCAAATATAACTTCTTGCAACTTGGAGCTTGTAGAAAGACCTTTACAATTATGAATACAGTATATGTTTTCTTACCAAAGAAGTAAAACTGAGAGAAGCCAAAAATAAATAAGAGAATTAGTAACAATGTAGGTCCTAGAAATTTGATCAATTATATTTCAATGAGTGTTAAAATTTTTTATAAGTTAATTCAAAAATATGCACAGAAAAAAAGAAAAAACTGGAGCCTGGCTGTGTTCAGATTTCTTCCTGCATACATGCAAAAACAAGCTACAAGCTACAAACCACACACACATACACACACACACACACACACACACACACACTGAGAAACTGTTCATTTGTTAACCATTGCTTCCTGGTTGCAAATGTGGACCAGAACTATTTTTCCATTTTCCAACCGTTTTTTCACTCTCAAAAGTTTGGATGATCTCCAGGCAGAAAACCCAAGACCTGCTTCAGGCTGCTTACACAAACTGCTAGACATTTGCTACATTTGTCACTCAGATACCTGAATATCGGGGGAAGCCATAAAACAGCCAGATGACATTTATTCTGCTTATCTGTGTGACAATATAACAACAACAACAAATATTCTCTACTGAAGTAGAACATGTTTCAAAGGATATGTGAAAAAATTACCAACCAGAATGGATCTGCTTCTAATCATTAACCCCAACCAGCTCATCAATTAGGTCAGGTTCGTCAGCAGATCAGTGTGATGGACACGCCAGAATTGGAGTCAGCTGCATTAACGAATCAAAATACTTAAGCAATAGTCTCAGTGAAAGACACAATGGACAGTACCTCTGGCCCCTCTCCTTGCCTGCCTTCACTAATTATGGACCACACACTCTTTGCCAGACAAAATCTTTCCTACTTAATACACAACCGTGAATCTCACACAGCACTTCTTTCCCTGACCCTCAAAGGCTGTGAGAACCTAGTTTGAAGTTTAGCCAAAGAGAACAAACTCCCCAATCATTCCCCAGCTCACATGTTAAAATTTTCCTTCTTAAATCGGTTTTATATTTTGGTGAGGTTTGTTGTTGTTGTTGTTTTAAAAAAGCAAAACAAAAAAGGGTAGAAATAATACAGAATTTCAAAAGAAAAGTAAGAAATCAACACTAGTTAACATATTGCATATCTTAGAAGTAGTTATTCAAGTTACAAAATCTAAACATAAAAGATGAACAGACAATCAAACAATGACAGCACAAACTATTCTTTTTGAAGAACAGAGAATTACTAGTATGGTTATCTATACTATACTATATCTTGTACTTAAAATACATACAGTTATATGTGTATACCTACAAGTTGTTCTTTCCTTTTAAGCACTTTTCTTTCATTATTACAATATCTATTGTACATTTTGGATATTACTCTTTGTTTTTTTAATATTATTATTATTATTTACACTAGAGAGACAATATGACATTTACAAATGTAAGTCTGATTTCACTTATGAGTAGTCTCAAATTGCATCCATTTACTTATAAAAGCCTCAATATCGTCCTTTTTTATAGCTGAGTAATATTCTGTTGTATAAAAATACCACATCGTTTTTCATCCATTCTGTGGTTGATGGGCATTTTGGTTGTTTCCAAGATTTAGCTATTAGAAATTGTGCTGCTATAAACATGGGTGCACATATATCACTGTGACATGACATTTTCAATTTTTCTGGGAAAATACCCAAGAGGGGAATAGCTGGGGTGAATGGAACTTCCAATCCTAGTCTTCTGAGAAATCTCTATAGTGATTTCCATAGTGGTTGCACCAGTCTGCACTCCCACCAACAGTGGAGAAGTGTTTCATTTTCCCTGCAGCCTCGCCAACATTTGTTATCAGTTGATTTCTTGATGACAGCTATTCTTTCCGGGGTGAGATGAAATCTCAATGTTGTTTTAATTTGCATTTCTCAAATGACCAATGATGTTGAACATTTCTTCATGTATTTATTTGCCATTTGTATATGTTCATCTGAGAAATGCATATTTATCTCAGATGCCCATTTTTGGAGAGGATCTCTGAATTTGGGGGGCTTGATGTTTTCAATTCTTTATATGTTCTGGATATAAGACCTTTGAGGGACTGCTGGCTAAAATTCTTTTCTATTCTGTGGGTTTTCTTTTCACTTTGTTGGTAATTTCTTTTGAAGTACAAAATTTTTTAAGAGGATGAGATCCTAGTTGATTCTTTGAAGTACTTCCCATGCAGTCTTTAAGATTTCTACCTACCTTGTCTTCCAGTAGACTTAGTGTTTCTGTTTTAATATTTAGATCTTTGATCCATTTTGACTTTAGTTTAGTGCATGGTGATAGATATGGTCTAGTTTCAGACTTCAGCATGTGGAAAGTCAAATTTTCCAGCACCATTTATTAAAGGGGCTATCTTTCTTCCACTGAACATGTTTAGCCCCTTTGTCAAAGATAAGGTGGCTAAGTGTCTTTGTAGTTCTGTTTGCATCTTCTAATCTGTTCCATTTATCCTCAGGTCTATTTCTTTGCCAGTTTCATGCTGATTTTATTACTGTAGCTTTGTAGTATAATTTCAAGTCAGGGATTGAGATGCCTCCTGCCTTTAGTTTTATACTTTGTTCTTTTAAGATACAATTTTGTCAAAGGATTCCTTAGGGGAAGATAAAAGTGACAGGGAGAGGTGGGATATGAGTTATGACAAAATGAATTAGCATATCTTAGATGGCTGTGAGAAATACTAATTTGTAGAGAAAAAATATAATTACTAAGTTTTTAGAGAAATAACCAATCCAGAAAAAAATAATGTCATTTAGTGACTTTATAGGTCATTGTTTTCAGGGCTGAACAATATCGTCTCATCCTAATGTACCACAGTTTATCCATTTACCTACTAATTGACTGCTTCTAATGTTTGGCAATTATTAGTAAAGCTAATGCAAAGAGCACCGCAGGGTTTTTGTGTATGTGGGAGAGTGTTTGATTTTTCTTAGTACTGGCAGTAAGTTCAGGTCCCTCATGCTGAGCTACATTCCCAGCCTTTTATTTTTATTTTTATTTTTATTTTATTTGGACAGAGGATTTCCTTAAATTACTTAGTTGCCCAGTTTGGGCTTGAATCTGTGATCCTCCTGTCTCAGTTTCCCACAGTGCTGAGACCAGAGGCCTGTGCCATCACACCAGCTCTCATGACAGGTTTTTGTGTGGCTATATGTTTACCCTTCATTTGAGTAAATACCAAAGAATGCTATTGCTCAATGCAATCAACAGAATGCGTTTAGCTTTTAAACAACTAGTGTGTCCCATACTAACTGTATCATTTCATATTTCTAGCAGCAATAAAGAAAAAATTATGTTGGGCTCATCAAGGTTTGGTAATGTCAGCATTTTGGGTTCCATTTCATACTTCCATTGAAAGAGGTGTGAAGTGGTATATCACTGTTGTTTTAATTGGCCATTTTCCAGTGGCAGATGATACTGAACAACATCTCACATGCTTATTTGTTCTCTGCATCTCTTCTTTGGTGATGTTTCTGTTCAAGGTGTTTTGCCCATTTTAAAAAATCAGGCTTTTTTTTTATTATTACAGACATTTTGGAGTTCTTTGAATATTTTTGGATAGTATTTCTTGATCTCTGCCTTTGGAAAATATTTTCTCCTGCTATATGGCTTATCTTCTCATTCCCACATTACTTTTCTCAAAGGTTTTTAATTTTAACCAAGTTCAGTGTGTTATTTATTTCATTGATTGTTCCACTGTTCCTTTGGTTTTTATTCATGCCTGGATAAGACATGTTTTACTGTTGCTGATGCTTCCAGTAATTATCCTATGGAACTCTTGGTGGAAATTTCAAAGCCATCATATCTTCAGGACAAAAGCAATAAAACAATAATTAATATTGATACAGAGATTTAAATAGCATCAGTAAATCCTCTCAATTATTGTGAAAAATACTTAAACTGATGAGCTCGAGTAACCTTTAGAACAGGGAAAACAGTGAAGTGTCAATGCTCTATTGCAAATAAGGAAATTAAGACAGAGAAGCTTTCACCCAGCTGGAAGATTTAAACCCAAGAAGCCAACGACAAGGAGAAAAGGAGGATGTCAGGTAGCTCCAAATGTCTACAGGTCTGGTTAGCTAACAGTTCTGGCTAAATTGCCAATTTACTTTGACTTGAACAGACGTTTGTAGGCAGGAGACCAACAGCCAACGGGCAGTATAGTCTTGTCTGCTCTGCTTGTCAGTAAGGATTTGTACACTGGCACCAACCAGCTGTTGTTCTACTCTTCAGTGAAATAAGTTCAACTCAGATGTGTAAACACTGCACTGTCTCTCTAGTGAGAGAAACTGAAAGAGTGAATAAGGACCAAAGTGTACAACGGATATTGTAAAATGGGAAGAAACTGTTCAAAAGTAAAGAGGAACTAGGATGAGAGTAAGGAAGGGAAAAGGGAAAAATAATTTTAAAAAATGACAACATGGACACAAAGATTTGTAAATAGAGAGGGGAAGATGGGTTGAAGGGCCGAGAGGGAATTGGGAAAAACAGAGAAATCCAAATATATCACGTAGAGATCCAAATCCCCTATGATAAATGTGATCATTAAGCATATGTAAAAGGTACCAACAAAGTTAATCATATGCTAAAAAAGACTGTAAGATGACAAGGTCACAGGTGTGTTTTTTGCTTTGAATACACTATCAATTTATTGTCTTTCAGTTCCAAATCCATCATTTAATGCTTATTTGGCAAAAATCAAGACAAGATCTTCAATACGGTCTTCTCCTTGCCAATGGAAAAGGAACTGCTTCATCTGCAGAAGGCATCGCAGAGATGTTTCCAGAGCTTTTGGTGGTTTGACTTGTTTTGCTCTATTGGTTCCTGTGAGCTTATTCTGCGGGCTCCTGCAACAGGAATTCTGGCTGCTCACCCACCTGACTGGTACAGCGTGCATGGCTTCCCTGGCCACCAGTCCTGGCACCACAAATGGCGCCCCATCATCCAGCTTCTGTAGCGTTTTGGTCCTTCAGCGCCCAGCTCCTAAATCTCAGGAAGTCTGTCAAGTGCTCGGAAGCTGCAGTGCTGGCTGCTTGTACAGTGCTTCGCTTTAGAAGATTACAATAACCAGTACCACCCACTGCCCCCCAGCATCCCCCAAACCCCTGCAGGGCAGTTTTGGAATAGAATGCCCCGGCGAACACATGTTGCTGCCAACTATTCCCCAAGATTCCTAGATGGTAGCTTGCTTTTTTTTTTTTTTTAAATCGGGGATTGAACTCAGTTAGATGGTAGCTTTATTGCAAGTTGTAAGAGTGCATCCCCAGCAAGCTCTGCCTGAAGGTACCGGAACAACTTCTCTGCCATCTTTAACCTTGACTTACTCTCTCCCAAGAAGGCCCAGATAGATCTCAGGCCTGGATATAGGACTGAGAAGAGCTCTGCTTGGATCATCTTATGCACAGAGGTTCTCATTGTGTCTTCTGTCTACTATTTTTACATTAATTAGAGGCCTCTTTGTATTCCACTTTCCTCTTAGAGTTGATAACTCTTACATTAAACTCTGTTCAAATTAACATGTGGCTTCTGTTTCCTGATTAGACCCTGCCTGAATATTAAAAAAAAAAAATGTCTCCTCCATTATAAGATGATGTGGCAACCTTCACCAGAAAGGGAATAAATTATCTCATTTTTCATACATGAAAACTATCCATGACAAACTAGTCAATTTTTTTTGACTCTCATATCTGATACAAAGTTTGAATTTCTCCTAACCTTTAAATAATCCTTCTTCCCCCTAACTAAGAGGCATGAAGCAATTCCTTAGGGTAGTATCTGACTTAATCTAGGAACTCAAATGTTGAAAATTAAAAGTTGTGAAGTACTTTGCCCTTCTTGGGCTACAAATTAATTTTGGCTTCCTCAGTCACAGTTCCTTGACACTTGTTTATTTCAATAAACAATTTCATATGAATCTTGTTTTCCTCTTAAGTTGGAAACACTGGAAAGTATATAACCATTCTGTCAAATCAATAATAACCAGATTATTGTATTCTAATACACACAACTCAGTAAGATTAAATAAGATACTATCCACATTAATGAAAATTCACTAAAAGAATTAATCTTCTGCACACTGTAAACACTGTAAATCTTCCTTGTTTAAAATAATCACCAATTGGTATGATTGTATAATTTTAAAAACTCACCAGATTATTCACAAAAAGGGAAAAATGTACATTTACATGTTGCAAAGAGTATTTTCCTCATTATCAATAGTGAAAAAAAGCCCTCTGGTAATATTACAATTCTCATGTCTAAAAATTACATTAATGACCTTTGGAAGCCCATTTCTCAAAGTATTGATCTGTGCGAGTGACTTGGACTGTACATTGTTCATACTTACAAATAGCATACTATTCTTACATTTAAATATATTAACCCCAAGAGCAAATATTACATTACTATTCATGTTTTCAAACTTTCAAATTCAATCACCAAACAAACGTTGTTTCCAATTAAGTTTAGGAATGTACTTTGTTCTAAGTATGGTTTAACTATGCTGTTACTGTACCACCTCTTAGCTAAATTAAAATTTGGTAAATATGATGGTTTCTATTTTCAAGTAAATGAATTTTATGCAAACTCATTCCCACTGTCACACAATTAATTTCCCATTAGCATTATAATCTACTAAGTTTCTGTGTGATAGGCAGAAAATGAAATAGAACATTTCTTTCTGATGGAGCTAAATCCATTAGAGAAACTTCAAACTGTGCAGTTGAACGGTCATTTTACTTTATTGTAAGATAAGTGTCTTTTTTCCCTTAATCTTAGAATTCAATTGTAGAGTCAGCATTTAAAGAAAAGTCCTCCTAAAGATGCTGAGCAATGTTTGCGCTCCTTCATTGCATGGCATTTATGCCTCTTTAAATCTTCAACTGTTACCCAAGGATTAAATTTTATAAGATTTTACATGGCCTTAATTATTTTTGACTTGGCTCCTCCATAAACTATATGTTGTATACAATCACTGAAATGTTTCTGAAACATTTTAAGCACTATGAAAAGCCCTATATTCTCCTTAAAAATAAGATTTTAAATCAGATGTTTCATTTGCGATGCCAAAGGTACTAAAGATAATTGATGTCAAAGTCAGGCAGGAGGATCTCACCAGGAGGAAGCTTTGGGATAGATCCCAAGAGCCTTCTATATAGCTGTTGTATTTTTATTCTGTATGAAGGTATAAACAGCAGGAGAAGGGGATGAATACGAACAGAAAGTCGTGTGGTCTCTGGAGACAGGTGAGCTCCATAACTGAAATAATACAAACCCTACTGAGTGAGAAAGGGTTGGGCTCTTTTGGCAGTAGAACCAGAGATGTCACTGTTGTACTAGAACCAAGCTGGCTCTGAAATGCCATCAGAACACATTTCCAAGTATGTTCAGCAGATCAGCATCCATGGAAGAGCAAGCCAGCCTAACAATATTTTATCTTCTACCCAATAGGAAAAGTAGAGGAGGAAGAAGAAGGGAAGGAGACCTTGGGAGGGTTCCACCACAAGCTGAACAGGTGGCTACAGCCGGATGGATGGAATGCTTTACCCAAATCACAAGATTCAGCATCCAAAGAAACCTTCAAAATATACAAAGTCATCTATGGGGAAGGAGGGAATTTAAGAGTGAGTAAACCAGATAATGATGTTACCACTCAAGAAAGAATGTCACAATTTTATATTCCTTTCCTACTATGCTTTTGCAACCCTGGCAGGGCTGGAATCTATGGCTCCAGAGAAGAATGAGGGAGGGACAGTCCAGAATGAAGACAGATGAGGCTGGCCACATTCAATTCCCTGCGGACAGGTGAAACCACCACAGCCAGAGGGAACAGTATGAAGACTGAGCCTTAAGTAACACACTGGACCAGACAACCTGTTTTAAGAAATGAGACTGCATTTTATGTAAACAGTGACCTCAAGACTTTCCCTTACCCGAGAGTAATGAATTTGGTGGAGGAAAATCTTCTCTTATTAAATCTACTTTACATGAATACTAGATACTAAAATGTGGATTTTTATGGTCACATTCTAAGGCCTGCACTTGATCAGTGATTTATATTGTTTATAGAATCTATAATTTGAATTTGAAAGGCCCTGATTATAAGTATATAGGGAAAAACATGAATAAATGATTTAAGTTTATCTGCATTTATATCAAAAGAAAATGGTGGTGGTGCATTAGAATAAAAACCTATGAAAGAAAATAATGACTATATTAATTTAACTGTGCAGCAGTTTTATACTTATAAATAAAAATATCTAATATATGCTATGTACTTATTTTATACATAATACTATTCTGGAAAGTTTGCAGTGAGAACATGTATAATGTCAACATTTCTCTGAGGTCAGCAATGCTAAGACCCTCACTGTAAAATGAAGGTAACAGAAGCACAGAGAAAGTGATTAGTGACTCATTCAAGGTCACTGAGCTACATACTAGGTGATAGAGATGGATCTAGACATAAAACTCTTAGTCAATGTTTATCATAGCAAAAGAGAAATATAGGCAAATGGGACTACTAAGTCCATCACAGATCTCCTGTTCTGACCCAAAAGAACAGCTCCTATATGGACAGCTACCTAACAAACCACAGTTTTCAGAGAACTTCCTTTACCTTCAGTTCTCACATACTACTTTATGCCATCTATATAAGGAACAAGAGATAGCATATCTAATACAGATATACCAAATGATTTTGTAATTCTGGGGATGCAAAGTTGAGAAAAATTATGAAGACATTTATTCTCCAGAGTCAGGTTTTTAACATTTTATTTTATCTAGGAATAGTTTGAGAGACTAAAATATCATTGGTGGTGTACTTCTGAACATACTTTATGTCTCACACTGGGAACCTGGAAGCATTAGATAAAACAGTGAGACTCATAAGTTAGAGTCCCAGATTCTCTGTCCTGCTATGCCGCGTGTAAGAGTTAAAATACCATGACCATTCTAAAATGTTCTAATAATCAAACTGGATAGTGAAAGCGGAAGTGTTTCATAACTGTTTAGTAATATTATTAACTATAAATGCACATTGTTGGGGGCCACCGGCACCCTATAGAGGCCTGTGGTAAAGAGTAAAGCCTGAGCTGGATTACCCCTCCCATCGAGTGGCCTAAGATGGCGCCCACATCCTGCTTCCTCGTCTCGCCTACTCTGTAAGCAGCCCTGCTAGTTAGCTTGTCTACTTAGTAACCGATAACGCTGGCCAATCAGCTTGCGGTACTTATCCTTGTGTGATTGGAT
>PVJX010002115.1:0-90304 GCA_004027295.1 Dolichotis patagonum | reverse complement strand
CGCGACACCGACAGCACATCTTCAAACAGTATCTTAGAGTCTTACTATTCTTTGTTGACTTAATTTTTTTTAAAAAAGTGACAAATAGAATTTAGACAAAATACAACATTGAGAACAGGCAATACACAATCAAAGGGGATGGTGAATTTCTACTAAAATTAATTTTCTAATTTATAAAAGTAATAAACACTTTGAGTAATATTAAGAAGCTAAAGATAAATATAAGGAATATAGATACTACTTACAACTTTATCACCCAAATGTAAACACTAGCAGTGTTATAAGCTCTTTTAGAAAAACGTATAGCATATACTATGATATTGTAACCATTTTGTTAAATTAGTTCAGTTAACTTAATGGGCTTCACATTTGTCTAAGCCAAGATTCTTCTGAATCATACTTTCCTATCTGTGTATTTCCCATTCTATAGTAATCCATATATTCTTTATTTCTCTACTCCTGATTCCAGTGCTTGTTTGGTACTTGCCCAAGGCAACCAGGATAGTAAATAAGCTTTCAAAAGGCTCCACAGTTACATTCTGTGAATTCAGAAAGCTTACCCCCAATCAGTATTTCTGTTTGCAAGCCATATTTCTGGAGTCTCCAAGGTCTCTGAGAATCAGAACCAGATTCTTTTTCATAATGAATCAGCTATTGAAATAGTGGGTTTGCCCTAGGGATCCTTTCCCCTGGCCCCGCGAATCTTTCAGATATACTGAAGAACACATCTGAACTCCCAAGTGCTTGCTGGATGGCCTAGGCAAGAATTAAATATCAGATACTTGTAACTGGTTCCAAAACTCTGCACTAATTTTCTGCAACCCAATTAGCAACATTTGGCAAATGATAAATGTCCTTCATCTTGTGGATTAATAGCAAATCAAACAGTGAAAAAGCCCAATGGGCCATCAGAGGTCACTGAGTTTATATCCCATTTTATATTGCAGGAAAACTAAAGACCATGAAGGTTAAGTGACTTGGCTGAACAGACAGTGTGCTGAATGAGGTTCAAAGTCTGACTGGCAGAAAAAAACACTGCCTTACATTTTCTAAGAGGAAAATGATCATCTATAATAAATTACATTGAAAAAAATTACATCTCAGTTTCTTTCTGTGGTGAACAAATTTTGAATACCAGTCTTCTATATCATAGCTGCTCTTTCTTTGATATTAAAAGTTATGAGAATTCATTGCAAATAATTATTGATCCTGTCATCTTCAAGTAGCAACAGCTCAACTTCATTCATTTATAGCCACCATATGTACTTTCTGTTTGTCTGTTTTGTTTTGTTTTTTTGAGACAAAATTTCAGGTTGGCCTTGGACTCACTTTGTAGCCCAGGTTGTCCTTAAACTCCCAGTGATCATGCTGCCTCTCTGCCTGTAGAGTGCTGGGATGACAGGTTTATGTCACCACGCCCAGCCTACCATATGTATTTGTGAGCCTGAAATCCTACAGCTTGAAAGGAAGCTGTCTTTCCTGTCCTTAAAAAAGCTAAAGTCAAGGGTTGTTATACCATACTCCATCCTTGGGGGTTAAACAGGCAGTGGTCAGCCTGGAGAGAAGTCCAAAGGAACAGCTTTGAAAGGTGAATAATACTCCAAACTTTCCTCCAGTAGCAGCAACGATACCCCTCCGAATGCTTACAGTAGAAGCCACAAGTTCTTGAACACAGGTTCCAACAGAACGGTGTCTACACCATGGGCAAACCGTGAGCTTGAAGCCACATGTGTGGAAATTATTAAGAGAGATTTAGTGTCTGTTAGTGACAGAATGGTATCCAAAGGATTTCAAGGAATATAAATATCCAGAGAAGCAAAAAGATCATCAAAGAAAAAGTCTACTCACTAAAATATAAATGAGAGGATCAATGTAAATTAGAAGAAAAGGCAAATTCAAATGGTCATGTCTTATGAAAAAAATGACATGGCAATAAAATACTAAAACACACAAAATACACTGCTGGAAAAGCAAATTTAATTGTCTCCATAACAACCTATCTAAAGTATTTAACTCAGGGCATTTACTGGTATTGATAAACACCTTCAAATAAAGCAGTCACTTTGATCAAATGCTCTATAGATATGCTAAACTTCCCTGCAGAATCCTTGCAATGTAAATCATTCAGGAGGACATGTTTTCCAGAATAACAAAAAGATTACCATTGCCTTTGTAAGTACTAAATACCGTGCCTGCCTGTGCGAACACGTGGTATATTTGTATGAATATATATGGAGAGATAGACACATAGATACACAGATGCATTTAATATTCTGACAGAAAATCATTCTAAAATGTATTAAACTTTATGAGGCTTCCTTAAAAGCACATTGGGCATAATGTAATTTTCCTTGATGAGCCAAAGTCATCATGGTGAATATTAATTATTAGACTCAGCTGTAATAAACTTATGCCTTTGGGGCCCTCAGAAATGTATACTCTCTACTGCCCTTAAAATTACGGGACTGGAGCACTTGTCCAGCCTTCTCCGTTACAGATAAGGACACTAATGTCAAGACAGGAGCAGTGTGATTTAATTAAGGGACACAAACACTGACACAGGTCTCTCAGCTAGGTAGTGAGGGTCCTTTTAGTGACCCCTTAGTGTAATACAGCACAGGCTACCCTTGTCACTACTGCTGCCTTTTTATAATTTTCCTCTCCTCCTTGGCTCTCTTTTGTGTTCTCTTCTTCATCATTGTTGGTAACAAAATCTCCCTCTCCCGTGTAAGTATGAATCCTGGCATGGATGAGAGGTGGGGACCCCAGTTTATCAGTAGGTGAGGGCTTCCCCGATAAACCTTAGAATAGTAATAGTGAAATAAATAAGACACTTGAGCTGAAGTACCAGAGCGTATCTCTCCTTTGAGTAAGGCAAAGTACAAATAAAAAGCAAAATAAAGGATTGGTAGAAAGAAACAGGGAGACGAAGGAGGGGCAGAGAAAGGAAGAAGTACAAAGTTTTAAGAAATGTCACACACATGTACCAAACACCCACCAAGAGCATAAGCACTATATGTCATAAACATGAACCAATACTAACAACAAGAATGAGAATGGGGAAAGGAGATTCAGAGCCTGAGGGAAGTGGGTGGCTAAGAAAAGGAGATTAAAAAGAGAAACAAGCTGTGTTATGGACCTGCACACTGAATAAACACTTCATGCACTGCAAACATGCACTAATAAAAAGCAAAGTCTATGGCGGAATCCAACCCAGACCTTAGTCCAGGGCTCGCATCACATGTTGGAGCTGAAGCAACAAATCTAGTGTGAGGAAGGGGACAGGGATTAAAACACCCAGGAGCAGGACAACCCGGAAGGAAAAGTCATGCAAGGTGGTGGAGGTGAATTCCGGCGACTAAGATGTCTGTGCCTTCCTTCAACCCCGTTCCAGGGTGAGCACGTATTGAAAACAGACACAACCGAAGCCAGGTTGTGGAAGAGTGTCTGATTTATATTTTTTTGTTGTTACCGTTCTGTTTGTCTGTGTGTTTGTTTTTCCACAGCCCCAGGGTCATCCTATTTTGCACCTGATTTGGGAAGGAACTCACTTTTGTGACGGTGATGACAGATTTTGTGAAGCTCTGTGCCAGCAGCTGAGGGGTGGGGCTGCTGAAGCAGGGAGAGGAGCTCCGGAGAGGAGGCCGAGGCTGAGGCAGTCCATCCTCTCACTTGCTGCTTCCTGCTAAACAGCTCCTCTAGGGGTGGCCCCAGAGCTCTGTAAGGTGAGGTGTTACTCTATGTTTTGGTTTCCGTGTCGATAAACAAATAAGGCCACAGCCCAGTGACAAGGAAGAGGAGGAAAGGGCATTATACAGTCAGCTGCACCTGAGCTGGTCTGGGCTGCAGGAGGGTGAGCTTTCTCCTCCACAAAGAATTGCCCTTTTGTTTAAAAGGATGCTCCCACAGGTAAATAACCTGCACGGGATGATACAATGCCAAGGCTGCTGCTTGTGGTTAAAACTTCTTCCACTCCCATCTCCAGATTCACTAGGACTGAGTCCTAAAAACAATTCTGTTCACTAAATAGCTTAACGCTGCTCAGGTCTCCCCCTTAGAACCAGGTGTCCCAAGTGGCGGTCACAGGTCAGGTTATTATCTTCTCAGAGGGAAATGCTCCCATGTTGTGGGCAGAGGAGATTCCATTATGCCTTTTTCTTACTCTTTCCTGTAGTAGCAGAAGGTTGCACAGTCTGGAAGACAAATTGGTATTCTCTGTAGGAACAGACAGGATGATTCATGCTGTGTGCTACATAATTAAGGTCTGGGAACTCAAAATGAGCAAACCAGGATGTTAGTAATCTTGGTAAGGGAGTGGCTTGGGAGTGCGGCCATACCTTGTTCTTTATTTTAATCTCTTTGACATAGGGCAGTTTAACTTCTCCAAAATAAGAGAAATTTACTCAGAATAGAAATTCTTTTCAAGTGTGGCTCCCTTTCCTCTTGATCTCTCACTTCTATCATGACAAATATATATGAATTTTTTATTTTACTTCCAGGAAACCAAGTTTTTCTGTGCTTTGAAGTATATATTCAATCCATATAATTATTAGTGCCCAAAACAAACCAGAGGGCAACGCACTAGGAAACCACATAGGGAGACAATGCGGTTCTTGCTTTTACAAAACTCATCGTCCAGTTGGGGGAACAGGGATGAAAACAAATTATAAGACACTTACCTGGTTGAGTCACTAGAGGCAAAATGTAAATTCTATAATCCCAGCCTCTTCAGGTACAAAATGGCAACACTAATACTAACTGTGCCATTGACATCACAGATGTGAAGGAGTTAATCTATATAAATCACTGAATAATATGTTTGGCACTTATTAGGTATATAATACAAATCAGGAAGCAAGACCCCAAACTAGTAAGTGTTCCAACCAGGAAATGATAGAAGACTCAAGGAAACAAAGGAAAGAGATGACCACCCTGCCCTGTAGAAGCATGGTTCACTATTTTGTGAACTGGACATGTGCTGCTTTACGGCTGCCCAGCAAGCACACACTTTCTTTGGCAACACCATCTGACTCTGTTGCACAAGGCGCCTGTCCTCCTTGCTTTCAGACCATGTGTTTCTAGGGGAGTTTATTCCACTTCTGGTTACACAGCATGGAAAGTAGGCTTTTCAAAGCTTGAGCAAGATCTGGGCTGACAAATGGGACCTATATGATAAATCACAGTGCATTGCAAACTGGAAATAACTAGTGGGGTTGGTTTCTTGCTATGATTTCTTTTCTGAGCTTGCAAAACAGTGAAAAGGAAAGCAGGGGAGACAAGGAAGGAAATTGGATTCCAAGTTGTAATACTGCCCATGAGGTTTCAAGACAAGGATTCTACTATTGCATGCCTGTGATGTAAATCCTGTCCCATTCCTCAAACCTATTTAACTTGTCAAACATGCACAGGTTTAATGTGAATATTTGTCTTACACAGTGGAGTTTCAGCAGCATGCTAGCATTGGAGAATTGATCCATGCACAAAACCAACCCAGTGAAGCAGAAGCTCAGAGTGACAGAAAGCCAGGAGAATGCCAGTTACATATATAGGATTTCAAAATGCTCAACTGCAAGAAGACATAGGACTTCTCTAGGGTACAGAAACATGATTAGAGTCCATTTTATCTACTTTAAGGGGAGGGGATATGTGACAGTTAAGCTGGATTGTCAATTTGATTGGCTTGAGAAACACCTAGGGGTTAGAAAAGAACACTTCTGGGAGTGCTTGGGTGGGTCCCTGGCCCCCTTCTCCCTGAGGCTGTTCCCTGCTCTCCTCAGCTGCCATGTACGAAGGAGATTTGCTCCCACAATGCTTTTCTGCCACAAAGCTCCTGCTTGGAAGTCACCCAGCAATGGACTGAACCCTGTGAAACTGAGACAAATGAGACCTCTCCTCTTTCAAGCTGCAGGTATCAGGTATTATGTCCCCACCATGGAAAATTTACTAGTACAAGACATCCTTGGTGACATTTGTGCTTTATTTTAAATTCTTCTTGGGTTCATTTGAACTCTGGTGTGGTAAACAGTTCTACCCTGTATAACACCCTGCCCTGGTTATGAATGAGGAGCAAATGTCTGCCACCCTGTGAGGGGTCTTTTTTAGCAGTATAGCAATTGACCTCTGAAAACATCAACCAGGTAGGTCATGTAATTTCTACCACAGAGTCACAGGAAAGCTATAGAAAGCATTGTCAAATCAGGTTTACAAGAATTTAGGTAAGGAAGTTATTTGAGATTGAATTCTTGTGGCAGAAAACCAAGTATATGCCACGCAAGAGCAGCATTTTTTAATTCCTAAGATGTATGGCAGCATGTTAATGTACAGACTTTTCTTTCTCTATCTGGGGGAGAATCTAAGTTTATGTAGTTCGAACACACTTTCTGATGACACTGAGGTTACTGGTCTGTGATACACAGTTAAAATAGCAAGGTTGAAATCCCTCATGAAATAACAAACAACACAGCATACTTATTCAATAAGCTCATCTCATAAACAGAATTTTTGAAATTTTGAGTCTTTTGGCAGAAAAAAGAAGTTCCTTCCTGGAACCTTACTCTGCCTGTCTCAGCACAGTCTCAGACAAAGTGGATGCCACAGCACAGCGGTGATTGGGCATGATTTTGCATCTTTGGTAATTGTCACATTTTACCAAAAACTAGTGATATTCTTCCAATAGACAATACCAAGGACTAGAAATAAAATAAATAAAAGGAGACAACTCTCAGAGAAATAAACAAAATCTGAAGAATAAAGTTAGCAATAACTACCATTATGATGATTGCCATCTACCATCTACCATCTATTAAACATTCAATCATTTCAGCTCTTAGTATCATGGCAATTCTATGTGGTAAGAATGACTGCTATTTCTGTTTTTAAGAAGAGGAAACTAAAACCAAAGAGGGCAAGTTATTTACCCAGGGTCATATAGCTTTGGACGGGTATTTGAACACATGTTGTCCTGCCGTATAGCAAACACTCATAGCCATGTTTTCTCCATTTCCCCATTCCATTGCAGCACCAACATAGCTTTCTCGATGATGCAAAATGCAATGACATTTTTAGTCTATGAAGCAACCATGGGCGCTAAAGCACCGCCCTTCCTTCTTTAAGAATAATCTTATTATAGTGTGCTGATATTCAGGGAAGGTTGGACTCTTGGTTTCTGTTCTGCTTTTCTTGACTTCCTCAGTTTTCTTTCCAGTACCATTTTCTCTTATTTGTCCACTCAATGCTGGGATTCCTCAAGGCTGAGTCAGAAGCTCTCCTGTTTTCTCTCTGTAGGTTCCTCCAATATAGATAATATCAATCACTGTTTGATAATCATCTTTCCTCAGAAAACTCCTCTCATCCCTTATATATCCAACTTGACATCTCTATTTTTGTGTCTGTAAAGCTAGATCAAATGCAATAAATCTAAAAAATAAGATCAAGATTGCTTCCTTTACCTTCAACCTTTGCAAAACATGCTGTAGCAGAAATTGCTGTCTATATTAGTTACTTTCTTAATGCTGGGACATGTCTAATACTCATAAGTAAAAGGCTTACTTTAGCTCACAATTTGTAGAAATTTCAGTCCATCATTTGCTGGATCCAAGGCAGGAAGTTATGGCTGACTGGTATGACAGAGAAGAAACACTTCATGACCAGTTTTGCTTACTCCTTGCAGCTTTCCTCAGATGATCCACATTCTGGCTTCTCCAACCTTCTAGAGCCTCCACTCTAACATCAGTTTCACACTCATAGCTTCACTAATTGCTCTTAGGAGAACACTGATTACCCTCACAGGTATTCTGACATGTGGGTGTAAGTCTTCCTGACCCCACAGCTCTTGCATCTGCATGAGTCTAAAACCAACTCTACATGGATGATGACAGGGTCTGCCGCCAGGTTTCCTTTGCTCTTAGCTGTAGGGCTTGAGTACCTGCATTCCTGAATGCTATGAACAGAAACCCAAGAAATAAATTCCTGAAGCTTCTCCCATTCTGAAGAATGATACTCTGAGGCTGTCTTCTCATAGCAAGGTCTTTCACTTTTGTAATTCTGAGGTTGCAAAGGGCAGAGGCCTGCTGGTTCTTGTGATGCCCTTGGGCCAGCTTTTCTAGTGTCCAGTTCTAAAGTACTTGGCTTTTTAACACTAGTCTTTTCTGCAGACAATATCTCCTCTACCCCATCTTTGCAGATTGCAACCTTTCCAGAGCATCTTTCTGGCTAACTCAAAACTTTTTACTTCAATCTGCTGAGCTATTTGCTGTACATTCTCAAGATACAGCTGGATAAAAGTTCTCAAGAGTAGTCATGCCACAATCTCAACATTAGACTGCCTTGAAATTTCTTCTGTCAGATTAATTAGTCTGCTGACCTTATTCTTACTCACACCCAGAACTATCTAAATAAATCAGTGGAGTAAGCCAGGATCACACACCAAGGATTCAGTATATCATATTCATGATACAGTCACTTCCTTAAAGTCCCCTCTGTGAGCACATGAGGCTTTGGTGACACATCTGGATATAACTCATAACACTGTCTGTGTCCTATTCCTATCCTCTTGGAATTATTATATCACATGCCTCTAATTTCTAGGGCTAGCATTTGTATTCATCTGTCTGAATGTTTTCTCTCGTCACTGGAGGCCATTGTGCTTACCCCATGACAATCCAAAAAACTGGGGAACTGATGCCTGTTGATCTAATAATGATGGACAAGAACAAACTGGAGGACAAATACCCTCCCTCACTTTCAGTGGGATAACTTGAAGCACATGCCTCGTGCTGGCTACTATGGTTCCCTAATGAGCAGAAGTCTTACTGCATAGTAAGACAAAATTCCCTGATAGTGTAGCTTTTAGTACTGGTTTTCCCTTCGTAGTCTCCCTCATTCCTTCACTGGTGTTTCCTGGGAACAATTCCCAGGAAATATATCACTTATACTTAAATATAATCTTGGGTTTGGAGAAGATTATAACAAGACATATCTTCCCTAAATTGTCTTCAACCCTTGCCTGCTCAATGCATGGCTGTACCATCAGTCTAACTCCACTGACTAGAACTGCAGCAGCACCCTTGATCTCTTCCCTACCTTCTACTTCACATCCACTACGTCCTAGAATTTTGTCCAATAAATAAGATTTAAATTGTCTACTTCTCCATCTTCTCCGCAAACTACCTAATCTAATCACTGTCATACCAGACCCACAACAGAAACAAAACAAACAAAAAAACCCTCTAACGTGTCCCTTGCATCCATTCTCGACTTTTTAACTCACTAATCAATTAATGCAAACTTGCCCATATTCCACTTTCGAAGTGCTCCCTACTTAAATGCTTCTGTGGCTTTCAGGCTATTGACAAACAAGGTTAACCCAGGAACAAGATATTGTGGGACTTGTTTTTCCTTTCTTTTTCAGTTTCACCTGATATCAAACCAGCCCTCACACCTCGGACTATACCCACCCTGAATCTTAAAGTAGGGTTTAAGATTTGAGTGAGATATAAATCAATTTTTTGGTCAAATCAGAATTTTATTTTAATTGAAATGAGAGAGGAGAAATACATTAAAATGCTATGGGTTAGAACTCTGTTTTCATTTGTATGTGCACTACATCATAATGAAAAGCATACCTGTCACAAAGCTCATAGTCAAAAAGAGTTTGAAAATTTTGCCATGAATATATAAATGCCCTCGCCTGCTATTGAGCCCCATCAGAAAATAAAAGCTACCTCCCACCCAAAATTAAAAGTCATTAAGAATCCAAATATCAGGCAACAGGATAGCTATCAACTCTACCAAGCCAAAGTAGATGGGTTAGGACATGAGGTGGGGGCTCAGTCTGCAGATGTTCCCCACACCATCAGAGCACAGATTACAGGATCTCCACGGGAGACTCTAGTACACCGTGAAGGACAAACAGGAGAAGGACAAAGCTGTGGCACAGAGATAATATTCAGAAAGCCAGCTGAGCAGCCTAGGTGAGAGACCCTCAGCATACTTGTAGAGATGGCAGCTGTGGGGTTATAGAGGTAAAGCCACCTTGAAGGATGCTACAGAGGGAGAATCTGTACGATCTGATTACGATGAAGCCTATTTTGTATTTATTAGATACGACAAAGTGGTAAATGAGCATTTTACAGTTGATTTATATAGACTCCAAGGACAACTTTAATACAGTAAGTACCTTGAGGTTAATTGCAAAAAAATTTTTTGAAGCATTCTTTTGTTTCTACCCACAGCAGCAAGTATCAAGTACATACGTCCAATCCCTGTGTGAATGTGAGTGTGAGTGTACGTGTGTGTGTGTGTGTGTGTGTGTGTGTATGTGCGTGCCTTATTCAATAACAAAAGGGAGTTCTTAGCTATGGGTGACCAGTGAAGATACAGAGGGAGGGCTATAATATGGGTGAATTTAACCTGCTTAGCTAATAGGTACAACTGAGATCCAGAACTTCATTATCTTACAAATTAAGAGGCAAAGCTACAGTCAAAGCTCAGGCCTCCAACCAGTTAGAAGAGCACTTGATCTAAACATTTAGCATGGCCACATGTATGATTTCTGAGCATGACTCACTTAAGTCTCCTCTTTCTAGACTAGTAAGGCTGAGAAATTTCTTGGGCCCAAGTACAGTCTTTCTAGTTGGCACAAACTCCGGGCATGGGGGCCCTACCATATCACCCCTTAGTAACAGGACAGTCATTGTTGAGCCTCTGACTTCTGGGTTCTGGGACATATTTAAGTGAAGAAAAGTAATTAATTTGTAAAGGAGTTTAAGGTTGAAAGTAAAGCAGTTATTCAAGACAGCAAGGGGAAAAAGTGAAAGAATACAATATCTGAGTGGGTTTGAGAGATAAAGAAAAAGAAACATAAAAGAAGAATCTAGGACTTGGAGACTGGGAGGAAAGCCAATGTCAATGACCAAGACAGGGTCATTTGAGAGGTGGTTCATAGGAATAAAAAACCTTAGTTCATTTTAGGACAAGTTGTCTTGGCAAAGAAGGCAAGGTATGCATGTGGAGATTTCCTGCTGATGTGTTACTTGGGAAAAATGCTTTTTATCACCTAAGACAGGTTTATCTCCACTTTGAGTGAGAAAGACAAGTTTAGCGGTTACAGTAAGAGGGATAAGGGCCTGAAAGAGGCACACAAATTGCAGGGGAAAGTATTGATTGCAGGTTTTTATCACCTAAGCTGATGCCTCAGAAAATGGTGCTATCTCCTCACATAGTCAAGCAAAAAGAATAGAAGACAGAGGGCCAAAAGGGGCTCTTTGTTCTCTTTCTTTGATACATCAAAACTGATCAAGCACAAAGGTGCTCCTTAGAACTGTCCTACTGTGAACACCAAGGCTCAAGGCCCAACCTCCAACAATACACCCCAAGTCAGGTTTTCACCCAGGTGCTTGGCCTGAGAGAGACGTTCAAAGAGGCTTCCTAGAGAGGTGCGCAGTGCAAGGGCATCTTTCGAGTGCTCATGAGTGCTGAGAGAGCAGGAGGCTGCCTGGCAGCTTTCCAGGCTCAGCTGCTGACAGGAAATTTTGAGACATCATTGTGAAGACGAGAAACGAAAGAACAGATAAGAGTTGCATCTGAATTTAGATTCATCTGTGAAGATAAATATGGATAAGAGAACAAGAGGAGTTTATAAAAGCCCCTTTAGTTTCCAGCAATGAAACTTCTGTGAAAGTCACACTCACTACAAAGAATTGTTTCAGAGTACTGGAGAGGTACAAAGGCCTGGATATACATGAGGCCACACACACACACACACACACACACCACGACCACCACCACCACCAATGCAGAGACACAACCTCTATGAAGAAGAAACAGGCCAGAGAAGTCATGTACCTCACTGGCAGTGCCATGGGCAACTGTTAGCAAAACCCACAGACATACTCAGGATGCCGATAGCAGCACGGTAAGCCTCATTGTAGAGGTGTATTGTAGGTATCTGATAAATAGTAGAATAGATTTTAGATGTAAGAACAGGAGATACTTGCAATGCAGTATAAAATGGAACTGAGACGACTTCTATTTCATGTAAAATGAAATGCAGACCCCAAAAATCTGAAAGAGTAGTGTTTTCCCAATACAATGACCTTTACTGTCTCCTCTTGCAGAGTTTCTAGTCTGCCGTGGGCTTAGTCCCCACTGTTGTGTCTAGGTGTCAGCCAAGCATCTATGACCACAAGGAGCTGTTCAGCAAGCAGCCGATCCCAGCTGTCTGTATTTGAAGCACAGCTGCACTGGACCTGCATTTGACCTTGCTTCCCAGCTCTTCCATATCTAAACATTTACTTCTTCGGTAGCGATTTGACCTTCATAACTCATGTCAACCACATTATTTTCCTTTTCAATCCCAAGACATGGATTGTAGGTTTCCATCCTGAATTCTACACCCTACTCACCATCTCAAACTCTTGCAAGAGTCACTGGCTTTAATTCCAACACAACTGAGCTCCTTTCAAAATTTTGGTCCCCAAAATTCAAGCTGAACGTGTGTACTAAGGTCCCTACTTTGCCTGCTGAGGCTTGAAAACCCATCTGACTCTGCTCTGTATTACAGATGCATGGCATTTATCTGTCCTGTTCCCCACCTCCTAATACCCTTTTTATCTCCCAGATTCCATTATTCTGCATCAAATAAGATAGTCATTTTGACAGTGTATCTCTGACTGTATAAAACAGGAAAAGAAGAAAGACGCAAAACAAAACTTAGGGAGAAAATAAGATTTTTTTCAGTTATTACCATTATGCCTAAAAATGAAGTCCAAAGATCAGGAAATTCTAATGATCCATAGACATTGAGGCTAGGTTACATTTTGATACCATTAACAAATCATCTGGAAATCTCAGTGGATCAACACTAGAGAAGTTTGTTTCTCTTCTCGATACTTTGGGACATGTTAGGAGATAGTAAAGAAACATTCATATAGGAACTAAGGACCGGCCAAGGGTAGCCTCTACTCTATGAAGCTTCAGTATCAGAAGCACACACTGTTCTCAATTAACTGCTAAGTCCACAGAAATCACAGCCTCACAAACTAACATGCACCATTTTCTTCTACCAGCTACGAGTGGACAGAGGGCTCTGCCCAGTGTAAGGGATCTAGAAGCCCAACTTCTACATGTGTTCAGAAGAGGAGTAGAAGTAGAAGTTGGGAATATTAATAATGTTTGGTGGATAATGACTTCATTGATGCACCTCTCCAATGTTTGCAATTACTCATTAGCTAAAGAATTAATGCAATATAGTTGCTACAATGTTTCCCATTTTTAGCAGAAAGTAAATGAAGTAAACCACGTATGTGTGTTAAAAGATTCCATGGCAATGTGAGGAGTATCACTAACGAGATGATGACTGTGAACGGATATATGGTGCATGCAGACTAACACAGGCAGAAATCACAGCAGATACAATAAAAGCTAGAGTGAGGAAGATATCAGAGAGCAGAAGTGCTGTTACAAATTATTTCTCTGCTTTGTTTTTGTTTCTTTTATTTGTGTGACTTGTTCAGAACTGCTTGGTACTGTATTAGTTTTCAACATGTATGTAGTATTTAGCAAACCTAGATTAAACGGACATTTGCCTCTCATTTTTATGTGTAGGATCATACAATATTCCAACACTTAAAATATCAAGAATGACTTCCCTAAAGCAACTTTTGCTGTCTTCATATGACAGCAGGTTGGCAAAAAGTGAAGTTATATGCATCAATTTTTATCAGTATTATGTTTCAACTCTAGAGTTTCAACTATATTTCTATAAATATTTAACTTGTGATCAAGGTCCTTTTCAGGCAAGACTATCACCCAGTGTAGATATATATCTATAGGAATAGATAGATAGATAGATAGATGGTATACATTTAGAACTGGCATTAAGGTACTTTAAATTCTCCATGTGTAAATTGAAAAGTCTGTCAGGAGCACATTAAAATAATAAGAAAAGAAAGCTGTCAAATTTCCTTCTTATTGCTTCCTCTTCTTCCTCTTCTTACACAATGAAAAAGTTTTGGATTATTGCTCACATTTAAATTAACATGAATTTTATGTACTTTAAAAGTCTCTAAGGAAAATAGAGCTAATGCTGTTCTGTCTGTCACATTGCCTGGAGCCACCCCAGTGGCACAGGAGCCACATTACATCCCATGACATCATAACAGATAAGCAGCAGGAAACAAAAACACAGTAAACAAATATTTCCTCTCTCTTCTCACAAAATGGGTTTTAGCCTGGCAATGCCCTTCTGCTGAGATTATCACAGAAGTCAAGTACTTTGCTGAGGCCTAATTCTCAACACTGAAGCCTGGGCTCCCAGAAATCTGCTTGGCCCAGCCTCAGGACTCTTCATCACAAGCTGCAGCCCCGGGAGGGAAGGGGTGGCCTTGCCGTCTCTTCTGCAGCACTGTGAGTACATGGGCATAAGCCATATCAGTCTGGAATTTAAGCTGCTCTTAGCTTCAGGGATTTGTTCCAAGGTCCCCAGTATATGCTTCAACCTATAGATGCTAACAAATCCTAGATATAGAGCCTCTTCCCACGCAAAAATACCTGTAATGAGCTTAACTTACAAAGCAGGAGGCTGAGGGTGTAGCTCAGTGGTAGAGCACTTGCCTAAAGAATGAAGCCCTGTGCTCAACTGCCTGTAACACACACACACACACACACACACACACACACACACACACACACTCGGAGACAAATCAAAAATTTGACGCAGCAAGAGAATAACAGCAACTAATAATGAAACACAGGAATTATAAAGAATATTCTAGAGTAAAAAAAAGTTATTTAAAACTTTTTTTTTATTTCGCAATTTTCCATTTAATGTCATTGACCTGTGGTTTTGAAAACAGTGAAAATTAAACCATGGATGGGAAGACTATTATATTTCTCAATCTTAAAAGCTCATAAATTCTAGTATTGATTTTTTAAAAAAATTAGTCCTCTATAGTTGATAAAATAATGACCAATGTTGGCAAAAAATAAAGTGAACCTTTTAATATCACTTGTTTTTCTAAAGAATAGTTCTCAAACCCTTAAATTAGGAAATACATATATATTACTATGTATATAAAATGATACATGCATATACAAACTAATTGGATTATTCAAAATTTGTAAGCAATCAGAGCTTTTTTTTTTTGGTACTGGGAATCAAACTCACAACCTCGCATATGCCAGGCAGCCATTTACATTGCTGAGCTAAATCCCCAGCCTAATCTTAAAATATTTTTATCTGATGCTGTAGAAGACCAAACAACAATTATAAAATTCTCCACTCACCGATTTTTTTTGGATATATTATCTGTTAGGGTAGAATAAATCATTACATTGTAAACAGAGATTTGATATTAGCTGAAAACATAATTTTAAAGCAGCAATTAAATCACAAAATTATTTCACTGAATGGACATCCATTTTATTTTATAAGTGGGAAAATTGAAAGAAAAATCTGTGTGGCTTAGGTTTCTAAAGTTGATTTAATAATGGAGCAAGAAATAGATGTTTCTCTTCTACTATCAATTAAAATATATAACTCACAAGATTTTTTGACACTCATCTTCTACAGATCTGTAAAACCTGAAATGCTGATTTACATGCACACTGTAGGAAAAGTTTCATATGAATTTTTAAAAGCTGCCTTTTGCAAAGTGTTTCTATGTATATTTTAAGTCTGTGGTACTGTGTCTAGATTTTTTTCTTTTCCTCTTTTTTTTTTATTAAGATTTTCACAGGGAGTAGAACGGAGTAATTAAGTATAATCATAGGAGAGATGTGACTTAGAAAGAAAAAGAGACTATTATCCTAGAGAAAAACTAACACAGATCTATAAGGGGGATCACTATATTATTTCAATTTATATGGCTGCAAAGGAAAAGTTACCAACCTGTTGTTACTTGAACAAGGATAAAGATTTTCTTATAAGACTTTGAAAGATTTTGTAGCTGAAAAGTAATGTGAAAAACAGTAACTTCTGTCACAGAATGATTGTTATAAGGCTCAGCACCTTCAATAAAAAGATGCTTCTGTTCAATTTCCAGTCACATCAAATTCTCATTACAAGCAGCTAAATCCCATCTCTTCTTGAGCCTGACTGTATCAAAAGTAGCAGCCATATGCATTGCATTTTGCAACAGAAACTTATATCCCATACATCCGAGGTCACAAAGCGAATTCTAGGACTTTTCCCTCTTGATGAATACCAGGATTGGATGCCAAGCTTCAAGGGGACCAGGAGCCAGGAAGTCAGGTGACCAAAGTGCCTTTGAAGACGAGAAAGAAATCCGCTTGCTTTTTGAAAACAGAATTGTCCAGTTCCAAGTACTTGCATAACACACATTTTTTGTTGTAGGGAAAAAGTAAAGGATTTCTGAGTTTTATTCAGCATCCATGATAAAGCAAACCAGAGACATAGAAGTCCCTACAATAGGTAACCCAAAAGCCTATTTAATAATTCCCATGTCATTCTTCTTATGCTGTTTGCACATATTAGATGTTTCTGTATTTCCCACAGTGTGATGAGAAATTACAGTTAAGTGACAATGTAGATAAAAACCCTAGACAGACCCTGGAAATCAAGACGAGAAGGTACAGAGACACCAACAATGAACGCTAAGGTTCAGCATGCAAGTTCTAAGTCAAAGCATCCCTCACCTTCTCAGGAGCGAGGCAGTGGCCATCCCCTCAAGACAACTCTGACCTTTAAAGAAAGCTTTGCTTAGCATTGAAGAGTCTCTCCGGCAGGCAGAAAGACGAATGCCACTTTACAAAGGAAATAGGTCACCAGATATGACAGGATGAAAGCACAAATTTTTCAAGGCAATAAAGCTAAAAAGAAAGGTAAAATTCAAGGATTCAAAAATGGTGTTTTCTTTTTTCTTGGCAAACGTGTTCGTAATTGTATTTGAGTGTGCCATTTGCTGTGTTTGGGAAATTTGGCTTCTTTTAAAGACAACTAAATCCAAGTAATTAACTGAGTAGCACAGTCTTACATGCAGTTCTCTTGAGTAGACACAAAGGTTACTGCAGGATAGGCAAACACTGAAGACGACTTAAGTGACCGAGACGCAAAAAGAGCAGTGCCAATTGATAGTGGGCTGGTTTGAAGATTAAAATGAAATGATGCCTATTTATAAAGCAAGAGCAGTGACTATAATAGAAAATCTGAATCTAGTTTATATTACATTGTCAATGACAATCATCAAATTATATACATTACACTCAAGAAGTGGTCTGCAAACAGTTGGTCATAATATGTTCTAGTCCCTCCAATCAAGAAGTGGAGTCTATATGTCCATCTTTCAACTTGAGCTGGTGGTTTAGCCTTGGCTAACAGAAAGTGGGCTAACAGAAAGTGACATTGTACCAACTCTGAATACAAGCCGCAAAAGAATTTGTAGGCTTCCTCCCTATTTCTGCCTCTCTGAGTACCTGCCACCCCATCTGACAAGCAGCCAAACAAGGCTAGATTTCCAGAGGATGAGTCATGGTCAACCCTTTATTTCTCCATCCAACAGTCAGTCAATCTGCAGAGCAGAGTCCCCTTGCTGCAAGCACAGAACACAGATAAATGAGCATGCCCACCTAGTCAGAAGAACTAGCCGGCTGACCCCACACCTCGCTGCCAACCCAGAGAATTCCAGGTTAAACAAGAAGTTGTTTCGGAGTGATTTGTTTCACAGTTTCAGGGTGATCCCGCATACAACCAAAGACAATGGAGAGACTCTATTTCTTTCTTTTCATTGGACTATGTTTATAATACATAAAAATTACATTCATCTTAGAGAAGTGGTACACGTGCATATAACATCTTACCCGTTTTCACTTGTCTTTCCCCTCCGAACCCTCCCCTCTTCTCCATTGCCAAATCCTCTTCCCTTCTCCACTAGTCTAATAAGCTTTGTGAAAATTCTTAACTTAATTTGCCAGATCTTTACTGAGTGTGACCAAGGTGCCAGGTGCATGGACAAAGCTCAGAAACGGTGCTCTGGGAAGGCAGAACTCCCCGTGCACAGCACACCTGGTGAGCCGGCAAGGCTCGGAGCAGAGCTGGTCACGTGATGATGTGAAACAAATTCAGGGGCAGCCTGGGAAAGTACAGTGGGAGGCGTGTTCCAGACAAAGTGAGCAGTAAATTCATGAAGAAGTGGGATAGCAAGGTATAAATAGAGAGGTGCAGGGATTCGTATTAGTAGAAATGGGTCTTAGGGAATGACAAGATTAAAGAAATGAATAAGAAACACAGTGGAAGGTTTTACTCCCACAAATACCTCGGAAAGAAATATACTGACAGATTAATTCTCAAACATTAGGGCACATGGAACACATCTGCTGCTATTACAAATACAAATTGTTGGCTATTCTTTCACTCATAAAGACATTGAGTCAGTAATTCTTTGTTGGAGTTCAGAACCTGGGCTTTAATCCTGCATTTATACCATGCCGCCTCAGACGATCTCATACAAATTGTTCATGGATAACATTTTGAAAAGCATCACTGTAGCAATGAAATGGGTCCTGAAATGATTTGGAGTGATTTTTTTTTTTAAATTCTTATACTCCCTTTTTTTTTTTTTTTTATTCTTTTCAGGTCAACATGTACAACTGGTTTTCTTTTTCTGGCTGTTGCCTGGAAGGTAAATGTAATCATTCAGAAAGAAGTAAAGCAAATCTGAAGTAGGAGAGCAGGGGTAAGGCTAATGTATGGAACATTTAGGAGATTAAACTGCCAGAGACTTTTGGTGACTGGAAAAATGCACCAGTGGTGTAAGATGGACCAGTATCAAAGATAGCACCGGATTAAATTAGATTTGAAGCAGCCTAGAGATGGCCAGAAGCCTCTGATTTGGGAATCAGGTACAGGTACAGAGTCTGGAACCATCTCCCGAGGGCCAGCAAATCAATGCATGGGAGTTGGAGAGAGCCCCAGGGACAGAGGACAGAACACAGACGCATGCCAGAATCTAAAAGGCAATGAAAAGTAAACAGCAGCTCAGGTGAGCTGAGAGGAAACTATATCAGCACTCAGAGAAAATATGCAGGGGACCCTGATGTCACAGTCCCAACAGCTATGAAGCTGCTTTGTTCTTGCTAAACTGCCATACAAGGTGGCCTGTGTAAAAATTTAAATGTGTCATTATGGTTTTTTCTGATCACTAGTGACCCGTCCAGGGTCACTAGAGTTTTAGATGCAGCAGACTAAACGGGATGGGTTGAGAAGTTGCTGGAGGCAAAAATGTGAAAGTAAAATGTATACAAACCATTTTAAGAAAACTCTGGGTACACAAAATATTTAAGAAAATTTTTAAAAAACATATAAGTACTCACACACCTTGATGAACCATCGTTCAGAGTCTCTCTGTCCATAGATAACTTTAAATCAATAGCATCTTTAAAATACACATTATGTACACATATATATAAGTATCTGTAATAAATTTTATTTTTTCACTCTAAAATGTTGTCACCCTGAATATTAATATTCTATATCAGGACTGCTGATAGGAAATGCTGTAGGCCTTGTGAATCTTGCAGTCCCCGTATCAACTATTCAACTCTGGATTCACGTGGCAGCCAGAAAAAGCCTTGGATATTAGGTAAATGAGCAGGACAGGAGACCCGGCCACAGGCTCTGGTTGACCAAACCCTGATCTGTATCATAATTTGTAACGGTTTGCCATTTTTGATGGCTATAATATATATTAGTAAGTTAACCTCGCTTCAAGAAGTCTATTCCAGGGAGATTTTCAAATGTTTGAAAACTTATGTATAGATATGTTTAATAGTTTTAAATACTACAATATAAAAATGGAAAAAATATGAATGTTCGACAAAGGATTTTTTTGCTATAGATAATGATTTTTTGAAGGAAATTATTTCTTTCAAACTGGTTAATTTAGAAGCCTAAGTATGTTTTCATTTATTTCACGAATTATCTTGTTGCCACCTCTGATGAATTTTTCAACTGAAAAAAATTTGAAAAACTTTAAAAACATGTATTCTCCTGTCATTTTTAGTTGATCATGACAGGATAAAGATATGTAAGATTATATAATCTGTACAATTTACTCAAATTTCTCCAATTGTCCCATAAATTCTCACTTCCCAGGATTTGATTAGAAACACTCTGTGTTTACTTGTTCTATTTCCTTAGCCTTCATTTGTATGAAATAATTCCTCAGTATTTCCTTGAATTCCCTACTACTGTGAGTCCCCCTGGGCCCAGGCCTTGGTTTCTACATATCAGTCGCTAATATTAGAAAACCACCCTGAAGAAAAAGTTGAATCTAGAGCTAGGCCAGAAGAATCACAAGAGGAATGTGTGATATCTTATGCCTGAAAATATGGAAGTTCTTGGGAGGGAAACAGAGGGAGAAATAGAAAGAGGAGGAGGAAGAAGAAAAGGAGGATGATAAGGATCATTCAAATCAGAGAATACAAACAACAAAGTAAGTCATGATAGTAGTGGTTTATAACCCATGGAATATCAGAAGTACTCACGTGCCTGTACTAACATAAGTAAGTCAGTGAACAAACAAGTGGATAGATAAATAATAGGAAGAACTTTTCCAATAATAAAATTCCAAATAGTATCTACAGATTAAGGAGCAGTTATAACTGGAACTTACTCTTCGGAAAACACCACAATAATAATTGCTTCAAGCAAGAATCACCAATGGTATGATAAAATTAGCAGTAAAGTTGCAATAAATAACAAGATATTTAAATACACTCAAATCACTTCCCCATGAGACACATAGATATATATAGGACTGGGGGAAGTTAGCAGTCGCCACCTCCACCAACTGATTAAAGCTAACATTTTCATTAATGGAATAAATTGACACAAAGCCTTGGATATGACATACCAAGAAGGTCACCATCTTATTTTTTTGTTTCCTTGCCAAAAAGCAAAACTGAATTTAAATAGGAGGAAACATGACAGAAAATGTACTGTAAGCCAGAGCCTAGTTGAACTCATATTAGACACACAAGGGTGCATACTGATAGGTTAGAATGTCTTGCAGTTTGGCTTTCATTTAGCTTACTAAGAGGTTTGTTTAGTACCCACAATCGAACTCAGGACCTTGCACTTGCCAGGCAGCTGCTTATGCCACTGCGCTATATCCCTGGCACGAAGAGATACGTTTAAGGACTTTTAAGAAAAACAAAAATCGCAGGATAAGAGTTGTGCCTTAAGGAGATAAGACAGCAGTGGAGGATAGGATACAAAAAAAAATGGGGTAGAAATGAAAGCGATAGAAAGCACTGAAGTCTGTGTGGGATCCATTATGTCACTGCTGCCATCGTCAAAATGCTGTAAACGAGGGCCATGGCCACACAAGTGGAGGAGGGGAGAATGAGCAGAGGAATAATATGAGGAGTCAAAATGGTTTCCCACTCACTGACTACGAAGGGGGTGGTGCACAATGGAAAGGCCCACCTCACTAATGTGGGCACATGCGTGTGTAGGGCACTGTGTTTTGTGTAGCTGTGTGGGGCATCCTAGAGAGTGTCCAGCTGGCGGCAGGAAAGGTAAATCAGGATCACACATAAGAATGACTGAGTTTGACAAGAAGCTGAAATTAAAGACAATATGTAACTTGGTTACTGTTACAAACCCGGTAAGAGAAAGACTCCGTACTTCCCCAGAGCTTCTAAAGTCAGTACTTTCTACGGCTCATATGAACTGTGTGTAGCAGGACTCTTCTAGGGGTTAGAAAAAACTGTAAACCTTTAGTTTCCAAGTGGATAAAAAAGTCAGAAAAATGTGAAAAATTATATTCAACTCTGTTAAAAAGCAAAAGTAGCTTGCTTTTTTCTGGAGGTTTCACTGGCCTTTATACCAAAATCAGGACTATTTTTAAAGCCTCTGTGGGATTTCACTCACTCTGATTGGCTGGCAGAGCCTAGCGGGCTTCAGAGGTCGTTCACTCAAACATCCCATCTTACAGACCAGATACCTGCTCCTGAACATTCAAACATTTATATGTAGGTAAGATGGAAAAGACTCTGATAGAATGGGATTTCCATTAGGTCTCAAGCTATTTTAAGAGCAATCAAGAGCTAGGCTTTTCAACTTCCATTTCTTTATATATTGGCAAAGTGTTGCATCCCAAATAACTACTTTGAGGAAAAGGATCATCCTTTGAATAAATCTGAATCCATGCACAGAAGAATAACCTAGGTCAGCTCTGAGTGTGGGCAGGGGACCGTGCTGTGCCGTCCAGGAGCGGGCTTCACCTGGAGAGCCACTGCTGATTGGTAATTGTAACCAGTTTCTCTTGCGGTACTCTCCTTGGTCCTAGAGAGGGCTGCCATGAACTGAGAATCTCTCTTTTCATTAGGTGAGACAAGGAGGCTGAGAGGAGAAGCAGCTCAACCTCTCTGCAGAAAAAGAAGACTAAAAAAGAAAAAAGAATCTCTTATTTTAGCTAATGTATTAAAAGGCTGAATGAATATATGCTGAAATAAGTAAGTTTATTCTCATTAAATACTTTTTTTCTTATTTCCAATACCTACGATAACAGTGAAGTAGATATATGCATATTAAGAAAAAGTACACATAAAAAGAAATATCTCTGACACACGGAACTTGTCTTAAATTATCACAGTTGAAGTAATCATACTCCTAAATCCCTCCTCACCACAGTTCATTAGGTACCGGAAGGAAGGTTTCTCAGTATCTCTGTTTACTTATTTATGCTCCTGAAAAGGAATAAAATAAATTCCTAATTCAGGTACTGTCAAATCATACTCTACTTTCTTGCAATTATAATACAAATTTACTTAAGACACTCCTCGCCTCCCACAGCCATATTTTCAAAACAGAAGCTCCCTGAGATTTGTTAGGAACAGCTGCGTGCCGGAACAGAGCAGAGCTTCAGTGAAAGGATTACAGCCGGAGTTTCACTGGGAGAGACTGGAAACTCTGGTCCTGACCGCACCTCTTTACATTCTTTCCCTCCCAGGACAGTTTGATTTTGATTTTCCCCTTTTCTGTTTCTTCCTGTTGCATAGAATCATAACATATATGGTAAAATAAGTCATCTGATCTTACCAAGGAAGTTGTTTTTCTCAAGTCATTTCTTTCATTTCCAAGTTGGTTCCCTGGCTCCAACCTTGATTAAAATCCTGAAACTTCATTACTGTCAGTGACTCACCGAGTCCAAAGTCTGTCGCAGAACTACCTGAATCCTTGACTCATCCAGAAATCATCCTGCTGGCCTAAAGAACTCTTACCATTTTTCTTCACATACACAGGGATTTAGTCACTTTTAAGCAATAACTAAATTAAGAGTAAGAAAGGATCTGGATCTTGGCTTTCATGGCTATAGTTTTTCCCTTTCTGCTTAATATTTAATTTGTAAGTACCTCCAAAGAAATTAATCAAAACTGCACATTTAATATTGTGCCAAAAATGTCCAACTTAGAAAAGGGACAGCTCTTAAAAAATGGTGTCTTTGTCATCACTAATATATTGAGAGCAGAAGGAATAATTAATAGTCCTGTTAGAGGATCACACATATGCTTAACAGCTATGACGATGCTATTACTTGATAGCATAATACTACAATAAACAAATCAGTACTGTTTAGGATTGAGGCAGAACTGCCTCTCAGTTGGAAAGTATCACATATATATTGTCAAAATTCTCAGTAAGTGATAATCTAGTCACTCAAAGAGACATTTTATAGACATATGGAAAAATTGCTGTAGTAACTGCAAAGAATTGTTAATATTTATAGAACAGAAGACTTCACCTTTTCAAATGTAACTATTTTGCTGAGACTACAACTTAAAAATAAACTAAATGTTGTGATATTTACCTTAAATGTTTTAGATAAATGAGAGATCAGATTAATGAATTATTTTAGTATACCATTTCATCTTTTTATTATATAATATGGGCACAAGTGGGAACAAGTACACACACACACACACACACACACACACACTGTCCTATAAAGCCCAGATGGACACTGGATAACAAGAAAAAAAGGAAAACGGTATAGTCTCTCTCTATGTATCTCATTTTGGACCTTTGGAAAAGGTAAGGGGTAATTGGAGCTGGTGATGGCTCAATTCCACAGCTTCTGGAAGAGTCAGTGTCCATTTCTCAGCAATGTCATAACCATTTAGCCCCTCACAGCGGAGCTGCTTTCTCCATGAACACACTGCTAGGAGAAACCCTTCTTCTGCAGTGCTTCCAACTGTCTGCTATATTCAGCTTTTACAGTGTGAAGCAAACAGCAATGAAAAGTACAACCAAATTTTGAGGACAATAAGAGCATCTAAAAACCATAGAAAGAACATGTTATTAGGGACAGACACAAAAAACGAACAGCAAATAAACATGCCAAAGTGCCTAACTGCAAATAAGCATGGAACTGTGTTGCTAAAAAGAACATGATCTATATATTTAAATACATTCCCACTCCATCCAGAAGTGATTTGCTTACTTATGTTTTACATCTGTAGTACTGAGGATTGAACCCGGCACCTATGTGAGCTATATCCCCAGTGCTTCTCTATTACATTTTTTATTTTGAGACAAGGTCTCTCTACATTGCTCAGGCTGGCCTCTAATTTACAATCCTCCTACATCTGCCTCCCAGAGTGCTGTAATTGCAGGCCGGGGCTGCCACGCCCACTTACTTCCGGTTATAAAGAATCACGCAGTGGTATGTGCCAAATCTGTTCCAAGTGCTTTGTAAACATCAAAGCACTGGGTATGTGTAACAAATAAGCTTTTGAAGTGAACAATATTTATCATGTCTATTTCACAGAGGGCAGAAACCAGGCAAAGAGGTCAGGATGGGAGCTTAAGTGGTCTATGAAAGGATCTCTGCCTTGAGTACCACATTGCTGTAGTACCCGCTTATCGGTTTCCATCTCTTCAGAATAGACATCTTCTTTTTTCTCTAAGATACAAGCAACCCAAAAATTGAGGTTTGTAGCCTAAGAAGTTTCAAGAGCAAAGTTATCATTATCTTCCAAATTCACAAATTCACTGAATGTGTTTTCTTTCTTTAAAAGCTTTCATTTAAGACATGAGTTCACCCCAAAAATGAAAAATGCTTTCATCTGCCACTGATAAAGACTACAGTAAGCAGATCCATTAAAATATGTATATTTAACAAATGCCACCTTCCAAGCATAAATTTTCTCTGAACAGGAAACACATAGGTATAAAATAAAATCAATATTGTATTTCTTTCCTCCCTCCTGTAAACATGATTTATTGTTTGGTTGAGTAGCTAGGTACAAGAATCAATAAGAACCCTATCCCTCCCAACTCCAAAAAAATTACAAGATTTAGGAATAAATAGGATAAAAATGTTGCTTAAAATGCAATAATTGGGGAAGAAGGATAATATACAAATTGAAAGTTGGTAAAATATAATTTTAAGCTACTTTGGATAGTAAAAAGACTCAGTGACCGACAAGTGACCATAAAGTTGTAAGAAGGCAGAATCTGAGTTGGTTCTGAACTAACACCCTGAAGATGCTTTATGATCAGAACTCTTGAAAGTAAATTTAAAAAAAGAAAAAGAAATGCATTAGCAATTTTTAAACAGTATAACTCATTTCAACATTTCTTCCTGTAACTGAATGCTGTCACAGACTCACAAGTGGCACACACGCGAGCATACTCAATTCACTGTTGATGAAATTTTACTGCGTTCTCCTTTATTTCAGGCCTAATTTCTTTTTTGCTACTTCTCCTCAACCCTGTTCTCCATCTGCAAGGGAAGACATACCCTTTTCTGCTATCAGAAGCCAAAACCCTACATCGGTCCCTTTCTCTTATCCTAAAGACTTATCTTGTAGCTACCTATTATTCTATCTGGCTCACTCTAAAAGTCTTCTTGTTACGGATCCCCACCCACATACTCAAAGAGCTCCAAGAGTCTTTCCTGAATCTCCCAAGTGAGGAGAACATGGAGTGAAACAGGGGTGCAAAGAAAAAGACGGGAGGCCGTTCCATCCCTAGCTGGAAACCTTACAATACATTCAGAAAAGCTGTGAACCCACCCAACTCTCATCTTCTTTCTTTTTCTTCTCTTCCTCTCTCTAATTTTAATTGTGATCCTTTACCATGACTTCTTTCACTCTATCAGCCAGGATCATGTGAGCAGTTTTTAATTTTTAAAAAATTATATAGAAATTTATATATAATACATAGTCAAATGATTACTTCAGTTAAACAAATTAACTTAATTATTACCTTCAATTAGATTTTCTTATATGAATTGACTAATCAAGATTTATATGTATTAATTTTTATGTTTAAAGTAAGCAAGTAATGATTCCGTGCAATCATAAATGCCTAAGAATCTCTGTTGTTTTATTCATTATAACTCTCTATTCTTATATCATATACTCAGTCTACAAATTCTTGCATACATAGCATAATTATGTCCTTGCAAAAAAATCAAAGAAATATTGTTCCACATCTATTTACAGATTGAAAACATTGGCACAATAATGAAAAGGTAAGTCCTAGTAATAGACAGGGAATTAAATACAATGATACTATGAAGGTTTTGGCCAAGTAATGACAAAGATATCCTTAGAATTAGATTATTCCAATAGTAAAGAGAACAGTTAAAGAAATTATAGACCAAAATTTCAGCCAATTGATATTTTGAAGGTTGTGCAAAAAAAAAAATACTGTGTAGCAGGGCATGATGATACACACCTGTAATCCTAGCACTCAGGAGGCTGAGGCAGGAAGATAGTCACGAGTTCGAGGCCAGCCCAAGCTACAGAGTAAGTTCAGGAAGACCCTGCACTTCATGGCAAAAGAGTCTTTAAAAAAAATGTGTAATTCCACCTGATGTATAGAAAGCTTAGGGTAATGTTTACAAATTACATAAATGACTGAGTGAATGAATAGATTTTGGGGTTTATGAAAGGAAAATTAAATTTGTAAATACTGAGAAATTTTCTCAGTTCTGTCTCACTGCTTCACAGTTAATCAATAGGAAATATCTGCTCTCTTGGATTGTCATGAATAGGTTCCACTAATTTTATATTTTTTTTAAATTCTAGAACCCTTCCTGTCTTTGACCACTGCATGTCAAACTGGTCTGTCGTCAATTAGATCTGACAACCCCTATATTGGAATTCTGCTCAGCAGGGTAAGGTGGTGATTCTGTCCTGAGCTGGTTAGGACTGCGCCTAGGGCAGGGCTGAGAGCGTGCCACCCCTGTGAGGATGCGTTGCCGAGCACAGCGTCCCACAAGGCTGCTCTAATAGCCAGTGAGAAGTGCATCATGTCAGGATGGATATGGAGAAATACACAGCATTTAGTTATCAGAGATTCTGAAGACAACGACTTTTTAAAATGTGGGAGAAAATGCTCCAGATCTCCGTCACATGAAATCTCTGACCTTAGACTAGATCTTTACATTTCTTATACCTCTCTTCAATTTATTGTACAATGTGAGTAATACTTATCTTTAATGATTCGGAGTTCCACAGTTGGTATTGTATAAATATTCAGTGAAAGGCTGACAACTATTAAGTTATTCATATAGAATGCAAAGGAAAGAGTAAACATATGTACATTCATATGTTACAAAAAAATACAATCAGCTTTCTGTATCTGCAGATTCAACCAACTGTGGATCAAAAACATTTGAAAAAAGGTTATGTCTGTACAGAACACATACAGAAATCTTTTTCTGCTGATCATCCCCTAAAACATACAGTAAAGGAACTATTTACACACCATTTACTCTATCCTAGGTGTTATAAGTAATCCAGAGATGATTTAAAGCCTAAAGGAAATGCACACAGGTTACACACACATATTGCATTTTTTTTTACTTAGAGAAAAAAAATCAAAACAGAAAAAGGGTAGAAATAATACTGAATTTCAAAAAAATAACAGAAATGACTAATCAAAAAAACTAACAGTAGGAAATCACTAGCTGATAAATTATCTATTGTTATCTTAGAAGTAGTTGTTCAAGTTACAAAATCAAAGCTTAAAAAGTGTAGTACGGGAACCAATTCCCCACTGATACCAAAGGAAAACTGTATTTAGAAATAAATGTATATCCTTATGTCTCTGCAACTGCTGTGGTTTGACTGTGTCTCCCAAGGTCTATACGCTGTAAAATGAACCACCAACACAAGTCATTGGCAGGCAGAGTCTATGGACAAATGTTCATGAGAACAGAGTGATGCCATTATCACAGGAGTGGGTTTGTCAGAAGAGCAAGTCTGACCCCTTTTTGTTCTACTGGATTCTGCCATGGAGTCGCACACTCAGCAGATGATAGCTGACAGATCATACACTGAGGAATTTCTATTCTTTATAAATTATTTATTTGTAGGTATTCTGTGATAGCAGCACAAAGACTAAGATAAACTACCTTTTCCCTATTCAAATTCTTCCACATGGCCTTCTGGTTCCTACAGAAGAAAAAGAAATATCAAGATCTTTGTCAGGGAAAGGAGAAGCATTACAACATTGGAATATATGTTTCTGTCATTTGGGTCCATGTGCCCCCTGCATGGCTTTCTGCATCCTTTACATGCAATTTTCTTACATATTTCTATTTAAAATCTATTTTAGACTTGAAATCTACTCATGGACTAGTGCTTTCATCAATACTAAATGTCTTTATATGACATTGCAGATGAAAACCCATTTCCATCACTGTAGCCAGCTGTTTACTATAATCTCTGCTCCCGTAGGTAGTCCTCACACTGCTGCCAAATTCTACTGAGAGAACTAGTTTCCCTCTTGTGCTCTATAACCTGACCTGTAATACTCTTCAGCATCCAAAGACTGAATCTGCTAGTAAGCCACATGCTTACGGTCCATTTCAGTTCCACTGTGCCTCCAAGCCTTCCCACACTGCCTCAGTCCAGCACCATCCTTTGTCCTTCAGCATTCTGTCTGTGGACATGATGTGTAGGCCTTCCTGGCAGTAAATGCTGTCTCCAAGCCTTAACTAGGCCACAGAAAGTTGCTCAAAGTCTAAACACATGGATATCCCACAAGATACTGTGCTCCCATGTCAACTTCTAGCTTGCTGTCACAAGGAGGAGGAAATCAATTTATCACAAGAGTACTTTTCAAAATTGTCAGGATTCAATTCAAATATGCTCTCCTTGATAAAGGAATGAATGGAAATGCAAGTTTAGCAGAAAACAGAACAGTTTTCTAAATACTATCTAGTTAGGACTGAAAGTCTCAAATTTTTCAGTAAAACCGCTATCAGTCTTAAATTTGGATGAAACAACTTTCAAGCCTTGTAAAGTTCAAAAGAAGAAAAATTTGCTCTGGAACATTGCTTCCACGTGGAAGTGTTAGCCATGTTAATTGGATCTAGTTCAACTCCAAAATCCATTTGACACACTACAACAGAAGTACACAAAAAGGGCAAAAAAAGTAGAAACAGACAAATAAAGACAACAAAAAGCAAACAAATAAACAACGAGAGTTATATAGTCAGTTTTTTGTCACTGAACAAACAGCTGAAATGATCACCTTAGAAAGAGGAAAGGTTTATTTTGGCTCACAATTTCAAAGATTTCAATTCATGTTCCATTGACTCACTGCTTCTGGGTCCACATCATGGTGGAAACATATGGCAGAGGAAAATGCTAGCCAAATGGTGGCCAGAAAGCAAAGAGAGACTGGGATATGGTGTCCCACAGTCCCTTTCAATGACACACCCCCAGTGACAAAACTTCCTCCCACAGGCCCCACCTCTTAAAGGTTCCACCACCTCTTGACAGTGCCATAGGTTGGCAACTAAGCCTTTAACACAGGGGCCTTTGTGAGACACTTATTCAAACCACAGCAAAATCCTACTATAAACAATAACAACACCTCTAAATCAGTAGTTCCTCATCAATAAGATGCAGTAACCAAAAATAGGTAGCTCATAGAGCCCTTGTCAGTATTAGGCAAGATAACAATGGTGCATTGCTTAAGACAGAGAAGAAATACTGGAAAAACTTAATAAATATTACTATCACTAGCTACTATCATTTGTCTAAACCTTATTGTTGTGTCAGAAAAAAAAAAGACTTCCGAAAAGACGACAAGAAGCCAGAGTAAGTATGAATATGACATATTTATGCCATGGCACAAACTGAAGCTCACAGTAATATACCCTATGATCATACCCTTGATTCCATGGTTACTGTGACTATCAACTATCTTATTACTGTGAAATAATTCAAAGTTTTATGTGCAAAACCACATACTGTCAGCACTCAGATCACTGTTAAGAGACTGAATCATTGCCTGTGCCTTTTAATAGCTGTTAAAACATACATTAGGTTGTAGGGGGGGAGCACTAATGCTTTTTAGCTAATCTAGATATTGGAATAACCCATACTTAACACTGCTGCAATTCCACTCAAATGGGCTAATTCATTTACTTAACAACATTTATTTTTAGCGTTGGGTTCTTTTTTTCCCCTAATATACATCAACATTTACTTGTGTCTGGGATATAGCAGTGATTAATGCGGGAAAAAATAATCCCTAATCCATTACAACTTCATTATCAGGGAAGAATTGCCTAAGATACCAAAGGAAGAAATAAAAGTGTGTGTGCTTTGGAAATGTCATCAATTAAGCCCAAAGATAAATTGGGCCTATATTTGTACTAGTGGGTTTTTTATAAAGAACAATTTAAGTGTTATCTTTCAATTTGGCCTTATGTAGTCTATCTAGATCTTAGATATGACTACTTAAAGTGTGGCCAATTGTCTTTCCTCATACATTTCTTAATTTTCTTACCTGTACCACAGAATCCAAATGAGAATATTACATCAAAAAAGGTAACATGTGCCTAGTGTGATGCTATATATCTAAAATATCAACACTCCAGGATGCTGAGGCAGGAAGACCACAAATTCAAGCCCAGCCTGGGAAACTTAGCACACTAAAGAGACCCTGTTTCAAAATAAAATAGGGGCTGAGGATGCAGTTTGGTGAAAAGCCCTTAAACCCAGTCGCTAGTATACAAAACAAACAAACGAAAGACACACACGAGCATAACAGTAGAGAAATCTATTGACAATTTAGATAACAATTATAAAATCACTGTGATAAAATAGACACACTAATGCTTTAAGAAGATGATTATATACATGACTTCAAAGGAAAAAAAAAGTTCCAAATTCATTTTAGGACCTATTTACCCAATGTTTGCCATACTTACCTTGCTCTAGAGTTCTGAATTTAAACTCTTAAAGCACTGCCCGTAGTTTGTGATCACATACAATGGTTTGAATTGCAGCTTGTCACCTTATCACTTAACAGTCACCACAATATAAATTTCAAATCAAAATCTAAAGATTATGAATATTAAAAAAATTCAAACATAACTATATTTAACAGACCATTCAAACATTGGTAGAATGTGCTCTATTTTGTGTTGCAAGGTCCTTGCCTTTAAAAAATATTTTACTAAAAAGATATAAAAGACTGAAACTAGTGGTTTATAATAAAAATAAATCTATGGTCATATATAGACTTATAAATGTGAAAATTTAGTACAGATCTTAAAAATATAAAGGTGTCACATATTTGCAAATAAAAATATGCAATATTCTATTAAATTCTATGTAGCCACTGATTTCTTAAATAATACCTTCATTGACTTTTGCCTCTTCTTGTATCTATACCAACCTATGATTACAGTTCAGCTATGATATGACTATTTATGCTACTAAACACTATCAAGTTCAATCTGCTAGATTAACATACTGTCCTTCACTTTCTTAAGCCTAAACATTCAATAGAACAGGAAGTTAAACTTTGTTGTGTAGGGTTTGCTAGCTGTGGTAAAAACACTCTCATGACCAATTTCAAATAACCAACATGAGATCATGAAGGCAAAGTTGGGCAGCGACAGTAGCATAATATTGCACAATTTTTCCACCAAAAAATTGCAATCTGTTTTCCATTTCTAACCCTGTTTTTCATGTCTACATGGACCGCACAAAGTCCCATCACACAATTCCTATATCAGAAGAGGTTCTCTGTCTGTTTGAGGAAATTCAATGGGAAGAGAAATCAAAACATAATCCGTGGAGCTGAGGGTTAAGACCAGCTGGTTATTTTGCGAAAGATATTTTGTCTGTGAAAGTCAGCCCCATCAGACTGCCTGGGTCAAGTCCTACTCTTTCATTTGCCAGTCATGAGAACTTACAGGAGTCCATTTACTCTCCAGTGCTAGTTTTTCTTATCAGTGAAACAGATCTCTACAGCTGAGTTTGCCTTCATTTACAGTGTAAAGCAGTTCCTCAGGCTTGGCAAATGTTGGCCTTTTATCATTATTCTAACGGGACATCATGAACATCTAGCTGTTGGCCAGAGGCTGCTCTCAGACGCGAGAGTTCAACTGCAGTTCCTTGCTGTGTGAGGCGGGTGAGGCGGATGCCATGTTTCCAAAACTAGCACAGGAGCCTCCAGCACGATGCATGCTGTAATCCCAGGTGACATAGGCACACAATGTTACATAATACATACATGTGTGCAGTCAGGTGTGTCTTGTCACAGTCAGACATGTTCTTTCAGTTAGGAAAACCTCACTCTAGATGAAGGGATGCCACAAGGGGACAAATGAGAGTTGAAGACCATAGAACCACCCTAAAGCCGTTTGCTACTGCAGGTAATGACGTTTGTTTTGTGAATAATACAAGAGTCAAGCATGTGATGGTACTAGACCAAGACAAGATGATGAAGCTACCCCATCTCTACTACAGGGGATCTTGAATTTCTTCCTAGGCAATGATGAGGTTTGTTTTCGTAACTATCTTGTCACTTTTCCCAAGGATGTCAAACTTCCTTCATTCTTAGAAGCTCTAATAATTTTCTTTGGCTGCTTCAAAAACACAAGGGATAAAATAAACAACAGGAATTGAGCTCCCCACAGTTTTGGAGGCTGGAAGCTCATGATCAGGGTATCAGAAGGTGGGGTTTGTCTTGAGACTTCATTCCTTGGCCATCTTTTCCCTCTTTCCTCAGCGTCATCCATCTGTGTATGGTCATCCTTGATGTCTCTGTGTGTTCAAAACTCCAATTCTTATAAGAAAAGAATTCAGATTGGATTATTGCCCATACTGATGGTCTCATTTTAACTTATTAGTCTCTTTAAAATCTTGCAAATACATCACATTCTGAGATACTAGGGGTCAGGGCTCCAACATATGAATATACAGCAGAGTAGTAATTTTAGCTCCTAACATTAGACTCTGTCTTTTAGAAATGTTACAACACTGATCGGCTTACAACTGGACAACACCTTTCAAATGATTTGCCCACCTTGACTATGATCCATTAAATCTCATGTGAAACTTTAATTCTCAGAGAGAAATCATACTCCTGCAATTTTAAATTTCTAAGAAATCTGTTACTCTTGTAACTGAAAAGTAATCATGTCCTGTGACCTATCATTACCAAAGAAGATACATACACAGACACACACACAGACACACACACACACACACACACACAAAGACACACATACACATGCTCTCATTAACCCAATGTGTTGGATTGTGTTGAACAACTTCCTTCATATATTTAATAAAATATATATGAAACAGAGCCCACAATATTTTCTCTATATTCCTGGAGCCAATGTTTAAGTGGGAGAAGTAGAAAGGTGGGGGAGGTATTAAACAAGCAAAAACCCAAATACAAATCACATTCATAATATGAATTACACAAAATGATAAATGCTATGAAAGATACAACATTAGTGAGGTAGGGGAAAAGAAAGCACTTCTACATACGAGAATGGCGAGAATATTTGTTCTGCTTGTTCTTTTTCTCTGGAAAACATCAATGCATAGGTACTGGCAAATGGAGCAGAGAAAACAGAAGGGGGATGGAAAGGAAAGAGGCCAGATCCTGTGGGCACTGCAGCACCTGACAAACACCATCATTCACCAGCAGATCACTCTGGCAAATAAAGCAGGCCCAGAACTCAAGGTTTGGATATGAAGGAAATGCTCAGGCTCACATCCTATCATTTTTACACATTAGTTGCATTAAGATTTAATTTCTAACTTGAAAAGTAATGAGGGATTATTGCTTCTGTATGTCATCACAAGGGCTACATGAGTTCAACAATGTCAAATACTTCACATCTGCCATACATCTGAGCTCACCAAATATTAGCAATTTTAACATGAAGAAAACTCAATTCATTATTATTTTTAAGCCATTTCCTATCAAACATACCTCTGAAGAGAATTTAACAGAAAAATTTCCTTCATTAAGGATCTCAAATTAGAGATATAGTTAATTGTGAGAGGACTCAGAGCTAAAAATTTGACATATATCTGTGATTAAAATCCAAGTGTTTAATTCTACCCCTCAAAAAAGAGATCTCTGTGCAGGTTACAAAGAATGTATTTATATGATCCCTTTTTTTGTGTTCAAATAATAAGAGAAGACAGCCGGGGATTTAGCTCAGTGGCTTAAGTGCCTTCCTGGCAAGCGCAAAGTCGTGAGTTCAATCCCCGGGACCACAAAAAAAAAAAAAAAAAGAGAAGACAAAAACAAGTACTGAATTTCAAATTTCCTTTTGCTAGTTCCCTCTACTCCCCCAAATGCCTGGGACATTTTAGAGGCCTTAAAAATCAGAATGTGCTCATTATATGGGATAAAATTAAACCAGAGAGATAATGACAAAGACAGAGAGACACAAAGACAGAGAGACAGAGATAGAAAGAGAGATATATTAAATAAATTGGGTCAAAATTATTTAATCCACCTCCCGCACAATTTCACCTTCCAAAGAAGATTACATTGTGCCCTTTTGTAATTCGCCAGGACCTATGCACATGCTTATTACCTGGAGTCTAGCCCAGTTTTAGGAGATTTCCTAAATACTGCACAATATGTATAAGATTTGTCCTCAGGTTAAAGAATAATTTAGGCTTGTCTTATTGCTTACCACTGGTAACTGAAATTTCTGGTAGAAATATATCTGAAATAAGTGTGAGCTAAGAACTAGAAGGTATAGAAAAATGGCATATATAAAGAGAAGGACCAAAGAAAAGAAAGCAGAGAAAAATTCATCAGTTTTGAAAGAATACACTTTGGCTTACTCTTTAAAGAAAGAATATGAAATCCGGGGCAAAATTAAGGTGTATTTTCCATTCCTCAGAAAGCTTTAGGAACGTTTCTCCCAGTTTAGTAGTGCACAAAGAAAGGCACTCAAAGATTTCTGCACAGCAGTTATCTCTCAGATCCAGCTTTCCAAGCCCTATTGGAAATCAAGGACAAACCAATGGACTGCCCAAGCTCCCATCAGATTATTAGGTTATTGATTCATATGCTATCATTCAAATCATCAAGGTCAACAGGCAGCAATTTACCACGAACTCGAGGTTACTAAGAAATAGATAGAAGCTGAACTCTCTGCACACAATTATTTCCTATAATTCATCTTCCTTTAGATTACCTGATGGGAAAACTTTCAAATTACCTAGGTTAAAATGTCGTAACTATCCTAAGCTGAGCATCAGTGTAGTAATGTGCTTCTTTATGTAAGGTTATTCTAGAGTCCTGCAGTCACAAACTGGTGCCAAATCAAAGGAATCAGGAATGGTGGATGCTACTTAGAAATTACTAAAGCTAATGACTGGGGTGAGACACTTGTCTCTTGCAATTGTGTTGTAATGAAAGAGTATTAATCATCCCAAGAAAAGAAACCTATTTATAAAAACTCTGCTAGAGCTACGCATGGTGGAAGCCAGACACCATGTATTATTCAGCAATCTAGCACATGCATCGACACTGCTTCTCTTCCCAAACACGTTATACCTGCCGCTGCCAATTTGTTCTTACCGTTAAAGTTCAAGTGGCCTGGAACACCTTCCCTACTCGTTTCCCTAATCTTCTGAAAACATAATCATCTAGTAGCAAAGAAAATAAATCTACTCACAGACAGCTACAGGTTGAGAAAAAGCAGATGTTACAAAAATTATAAATTAGTTTTTAAGGACCTGAGACTGGACCTAGTAGTTGTACCTTATACTTATTAAAGCTGGCAAGCAAAGCCACAAAGATATATGAGAGGTGAAAGGAGCTCATGCTATTTCATTTACTCTATGCAGGTCCTGTTAAAATGAGCAGGAAGAAACAGAGCTAAACCAGAGTCTATAAAACTTCCAGTAATGCGGTCAAACCGTGTTTCCAAGCTTGTGAAAGAAGCTGTGCCAAAAAAAAAAAAAAAGAAAGAAAGAAAAGAAAAAGATACAAACTGACGACACTTGAGAGAGATGATGCGAGTTATTAACAGGAGATTAATAAATTATAAAAGTATAATCTAACTAAAGAGAAAAGGAGCACCATCACGATGGCCCTTTGATAGCAAGTTCGGTGCATGTGAAGGCAAATCCTTCACAGCACGCGCCCGGGCCTGGCTCCTTGTGAGAGCTTGAGCGCAGCTCCCCATCTGGCCTTCTCCACACCTGTCAATCTCAGACTGCTAAGTACAAATCAGAGAAAAGCATAAAGCGAAACAGCCGCCCTCCAGCAGTGCCCCGGAAACCCAAAATGCTGAACGCCCAACACACCCTCATGCAGGAACACACTGACAGTTTATTTTGTTTACCACATATTTTACTGTTTATGTACAGCCAATCTGCATTTATTTTCTAGCCAGAGATTAATTTCTATTCATACTGGCATTTACATACATGGTGCGGAAAATATATTATTTAGAATGAACCTCCTTTATGTTAATTGATGAGTTGTGTGATCTTGAGCAAATCTGAACTTCTCTGAGCCCAATAAAAATGGAGATAAGAATAATATCATACTTCTTACTTCTAGTACCAAATAAAATATGTACCCCTGTAATATTGCTATCTTTGCTAGTTTGCTAATTGAAGTCACATTTACTTTTTAGGCCAAAATTACAATAACCCTGACATCCTACCTGCCTAAACGAGAAATCTGCCCCTATCAAAGAATGTAGCAGTTATTTTTTGACCATCTAGAAAAGAGACTTTATCAGATGTAGTCACTGTCCATTTCCTACTTCCGTTTCTTATTCTTTTGGTGGGGGGGTGGTTCTAGGGATTGAACTCAAGGCCTCAAGCTTGGCAGGCAAGCTGCACACTGCTGAGCTACAATCCCGGCCCCTACATCTTACTCTTGTTGCCCAGTTCCTGCTAGGAAAAGGAGGCCTCACTTCCACTGCAGAGAATGAAGCACCTCTGGAAATGGTTTTGTGTGGTTCCAAGGCAGCTGTCTGTGAGTGTCTGGGAGGCTGCTAGCCATGAAGCTGCTGGACCGGAGTTGGAAAGTCAGGAAAAATGGGCTTCTTCCCAGCTGCGACAGGCTCTACACCTGGGCCATGAACATCGCAGAGGCACAATGTCTTCCTCTCCCCTAGACTCTCAGAAGCTTCTGGAAGGAAAACTTTATTTTCAGCCTTCCCTAGCTTTCCACAGGAAAGCAATTGAGTCTGAAGCACTAAGTGGAGAAAAAAAAAAATGCCTCATCATCCCTGCCAACCATCTGTCTTTTCCCAAAACCTCTAGAGAGGTTTTCTGATTTCCAGACAAAGACATGCATGCAGCCAAATGCGGGTGAGGACTGCAAGCCAGGTGGGACATAAAATAGCACAGGAGGTTAAAACAATATGCCAGGCTCAGCTCAGTCAGCTGAAAAGCCTGTTGGTGAGAGGACGGGCTCCTTCACTCAGTATCTCACTGAAATAGTTATTGAGCGATCTGGATAAATAGAGCAGAATCAAGAAACAATATCATTTATCCAGTAACTTTCAAATCAACTCTTTTTGGTCACCTGTTCTTCCTCCAAATAGCATTTCAGAAGGGTGTCTGCCCATCCCCAGGAACACGGAGGATATTAAACAATTCTATTTCAATCAAAACCGTAAAGTCTCAGTCTGAGTCTCTTCACTATCCCACAGCTCAAGGTCTAGACTTGTGCTGGAAGCCTATGGTGGTGGGAGAGGGCGTGTTCTGCTACCACCCCTCCCTGTCCTGTGTTCCCCACACTTCCGTTGCCTGGCAGGAGCCAGGATGCAGGAAAGAGAATAAGAGATTTATTTTGTTGTCTTTATGGCAAACTTTTTTAAAAACTCTTTTTATTTTAGAACAGTTTTAGACAATCATACAAGTTCCAATAAACCTTATTCTCCTTTCACATCATTATGTCCTTTGGCCTATGACGTTTTCCCAGCCCGTCCTGCTTTATGTAACAAGTTTTGGGGAAGACTGCCCAATTGCATCACAGTGTGTCCCTTGCCTCAGATACAATGTTTTGCTCATGATCAAATGGGGTTTTGGGGAGGGAGTCCACAGAGGTACAGGGTCACTCCTTCCACATTAAATGAAGATAAAGATTGTACCTGTGATTTCTCATTGTTCACACTAAACTCGATCGTCTGAATTAGGCCCTTTCTGTCTGATTTCTCTACTGTAAATCTTTCAGGAAAGAAAGCCATTGTGTAGATTACAGTTCTGTAATGGAAATGATGCTCTACCTCGTAACAGCATAGCATCTACATGTTCTTTGAATCCTGCTGCATAGAAATTTATTCAATGATTTATTTATGTACTCATGAGTATATATTTTAAACTTGGACTTATAATCCAATATTGCTATACTGCTGTTTCACGTTCTTCCAGGTTTGATCAGTGAGAGTCCACCCAGTTGGCTTTTGTGTCCCTTTGACATAGTATCAGCATTTTGTATGTTGTAGGGAAAGTACGAAGGCAGAGAGGTGCTCTGGTGTGTGCTGTCGTTGTTAGTACTTTTCTCACTTTCTGTCAGTACCATACAAGATGCTGGTACTCGTGTTATATATACACTGTGCTTATCCTAGACTGCACCATCTGGCCAGAAAGCCTTTGTTCCTTTTGTTGAAGAATGCTATTGGAAACCAAGATTCAGTTGTTATTCTTTCTTGGCTGTCAAAAGTTTACTTCTTGAAAGATATGCCTTTGCTCATGGAGCCCTTTAATTCACAGACAAGGTTGCTGGAAACTGAGCCCTGCACATACCTAGCAAAGTCAACGTTTCCTTCCTTTAACACCTATGACTCTCCTTTTAGGCACTGCTTCTGGAGAAAGCTGGCACAAACTTTCTGCGGAATTAGCAAATGGAGGAAAGCAAATTTTTGCGTGAAAGTTCACTTGCTCCTCCTCTTCCGCCTCCTCCTCCTCCTCTTCCTCTTCCCGCCACCTCTTTCTTCATGTATTTTTAGTATTGGAGATTAAACTTTGAGCCTTTGTTTTGATGTAGCAAAGAAATGTGGCAAATCTTCCCCAGCATTTTTTATTTTTACTTTAAGACAGGGTCTCTATAAAGTCATTTAGTTTCCAAGCTGGGCTTAAACTTGTGATTTTCTTGTCTTAGCCTCCTAGAGTTCTGTAATTTTAAGTATGTCCTTGCATATCTAACTTTCCCCATAGCCACCTTTGGCTGAGATCTTTTCAAAGCCACTCAAACCCATAGGACAAGCAATCACACCCTCCATCATACAGTCTTGGTTATCTTGGTTATCTTTGTTATCCAGCATTGCTTTTCCTCTATAGATTTGTTGCCAAGAGAAATTCCAGGAAATATCTTGTATTTTAGGAGGTGTGAAACAGGCAGTGATTGTTCTCTGTGTCTTCCAAACCACAGAGACACAGTCAAACTCCATTGTTTTCCTGAAGTCTCCTTTCCCTTGGCTTCAGCTGAGAAATTGAACACAAAAGGGACAGAAGGGTGGAACAACTGTTTCTAAAGAATTTTGCAGTAGAAACCTTCCCAACAAATATTTAAGCATCCTCTGACATGAAGTAGTGGCAGGGCCTAAGGACAAAAAACCCCAGAACCTTTTTGGAGTACTCACAAAGCCCTAAATAAATAAACTGCCTCTTTAAATGTGGCAAATTTTTGCCTTCCCAGCTATTTTCCACAGAACTTTAAAAACAAGTGCCACATTTTAATATTCTTCCATTAATAAGTATCTGCAACATACAAAGCTTTGAGTTAGGAACTGGGAATAATAAATCAGAGAATACAAGAGATCATAAGAATTGTTCATAAGAGAGAAGTTTCATTACCTTCATGTTAGAGAGACTGTAAAATGTTAAAAGAAAACAATAGGAGAAACACTTATTTATCCAGTGAGGATGTATCAGGGAATTTCAACAATCTGCAGGTAAGGAAGGCTTCTGAGAATTGATATGTAGGTTGAGATTTGAAGAATGTATGAAAATCAGTCAGTAAAAAAGTAACTGAGAGTTCCAGGTGAAGGAACAGCATGCAGAGAATCCTGAAAATCAAGGTCAGTGTTTGTAAGATGTTGCATACTGAACTACAGTGGATGTGAGAAGGGGTATATTGAGAAGTGAGGCGAAAAAGCACTGGGACTCTGAGTGCTATTTTCAAACTGAGGAGGCTTGATGGGAATCAGATGATAAATTATGGACAAATTTACAGTCATATTTTTACTGAGTTGTTGGAATATTTTTCCACTATGAGTTTATTGGTTTTCTCGATAAAAAGCGGTTTAGCCATATGGAAATGCAGGCTTGTTATGCAGTGGGAAGTAGGTAGTAAAGATGGAAAAGGAAGAATAGGAAGAAATGATATGAGTTTGAATCTATTTACAAAGATCATCTATCTCTTATCTAGCTGGTTGCCACAAAACTCACCATTTTTTTGGTTGCCACTAGGCATGCAATAGTGATGTTTAGTTTTACTCAGCTTATGAGTTTTTTTGAGAATTTCCTGGGAAAATAAAACTCCTTTAAATGAATGTTACTATGAACAGTTATATAATTTTTGATGCTAAATAGATAATCAGTAACCTTCCAAAAAAAGAATCCGAACTGTTGAATACTACAAAACACTTAAGGAAAATGATGCTGATTATTGCTATTTCCTTCCAAAAAATTAGAAGCAGAAAGAACACATCCACTTATTTTATTAGCACAGCATGACTCTTATATAACAATGAGATAAAGACATTACAGGAAAGGTAAACCATAGATCAGTCTCTCTTGTGAATATAAATGTAAAAATCCCCAACAAAATATTAGCAAATCATACCCAACTATGTAAAGAAATAATTATACACCATAGACAAAGGAGAATTATTACAGTTCTGCAAGTTTGGTTCAACATTTGAAAATCAATATAACACACAGCATCAATAAGCTAAGGAAAAAAAATAATATGATTATAATAACTGATATAGAAAAAGCATCTTTATAGAATCTCATAACCATTGATGTTTTTTTAAAAAGTTATCAGTAAAGTATAAAGGGGAACTTCCTCAACTTCTCCACAAACAATTTTCAGCTAATATTGCACCTAATTATAAGAAATTAGAGACTTCCCTGGGAAGATAAGGAAAAAATAAAAAATATAATCTGAGCAGTCCTATTAAACTATATTGTGAAAATGTAGATGGTGTAATAAAATAGCAAGTGAAAACATAAGATACATAGATCAGAAAAGAGGAATTTGTCAGAGCTTTTACTAAATTAAAAACTTTCCTCTGCAAAAAGACTATGTTAAGGATGTTAAAGACCTGTTACTGAAAAGGAGAAAATACTTGAAGAACATAGCATCTACTTGACTTGTATATAAAATACATAAAGAACTTTTTTAAGAACAAGATTAAGAAAAAATTCTCTTCTCAAAATGGGCAAAATATCTTATCAAAGAAGATAAAAAGATGGCAGAATATGAATGATAGTCAATATCATTTTTCATTAGGGAGTTGTAATTTAAACAACAACGAGATACCATTACAATCTACTAAAATGACTAAAGAAACTTGGTAATACCAATTGCTGGTAAAGATGGAGAACAGAAACTTTATTCATTGCTGATGGCAACACGAAATGGGACCACAGTAGAAGACAATGTGGACTTTCCTAAAATGCTAAAGTTGTTATGTGACCAAGCAATTATGCTTCCAAGTATTTGACCAACAAATTTTAAAACATATATATCCAAAAACAACATTAAATGTTTATTGTACTTTTATTCATAATAACTCTAAAATGGAAGAAAATAAATACAAAACAAAATTAGTAGCAGAATGGGTAAGCAAATTCCTGGTACATACATAAGATATAAAATGAAATATATCATAATAAAAATAAACTTTTAAACTTTGGAAAGATACATATCCCTTGTAAGTGAAAGAAGCACATTTGAAAAGATTATGTGTGATATTCTGTAAAAACTAAAGTTACAAAAATGCAGAAGGGTCTGTACACAAGCACTCTATCCGTGCTGATAAAGTTCCTAGCACATGAGAAGTCAGGTTAATGATTTTGATATGGCTATAAATGTATGCTGAAAGTAAAACAAGTAAATAGGTGGCAGACGGTTGAAGCCAGCTCGCGCTCTCTCTCTCTGTCTCTCCTTGTTGACACGGGTAAAGATTAGCCATAGGAAACACTCAGAATGACACACCTGTGGATGGGTTACAGCTGGATTACCAGCATGAACTCACATTACCAGCCAGCTATCTAGATGATAAATAGGAAGATAACTAGATACTTACAGATACCTATATATATGCACATATTAATATAAAAACGTGTATTTTCCTTGCTGCATCTGTGGACACAATCCAGAACCAGCGATATTTCAGCACCAACAAAGCACAGACAGTACCAGCTGTTAGTTTGTAACACCATCATCTGAAACAAGGCAGCCAGGTTCTTTGGGGAAAAGGCTGACTTTCTAGCTAGGACAAGAAATACACAAAGCTAGATGAATTAGAGTAAAATATATAAGGCAAGAAATAACATATTATAACCCAGAATTATAATAAATAACAATGTATTCATATTGCTATAAATAAATAATTGAATAAATAAATGAGGGAAAGGCAAAAATAGCTACTGCATAAGAATTTCAAGTAATTTATATAAATATCCAGCCCTCAAGGAAGTGCAGGTAGTTCCAAGGCCTTAAATGTGGTCTACATAGAGTGACTTCTTCCAATGAGTACAGCATATAGAGTAAATTTACTTGGACCTCTACTGGGATAAATAAAGGAGATAATACGGACTGAACAAAAAACATGATGAACGTTTAAAGTCTTAAAAATTTATTACAGTAAAAGACACAATGCCAATCATCTCCCTTTCGCCATTGCTTCAAACACACTTACCCCATGATTCTTTCCACTTTTTGAAGCACTTGTTGAAGCTCACTATCATAAATGTCTTTCATTGCTCTGCTGTGACTTCCTCGATGTCCTGATTTAGCTCAAGACATTTACCTTTATAGGTATTTTGATTTTGTAGAAGAGCCATAAGAGGCACAGAACCATATCCATTGAATAAGCTGAATTAGGATATACCATAATGTTTTTATGAGCCAGCTTTTCCCTTGGATGGCAATCAGTAGCAGGAGTCACCATATTTTTTTTTATCACACCTCATAAAGACACAAAACAAGACTTCTAGAACTACTACAAAAAGTGGCAAGAATGATGGACTAAGTGTGTTCAAAAGAGGGCAATTAATGACACAGTGTCTTTTACTGTATTTCTTTAAATTTAAACATTCATAGAATAATTTGATCACTCCTTACATGTATCCTTGATATGATGTTAGGAGAAGGGCACTTATCTCTCTGGCCTTCTCCCTTAGAACATACAGTCCTAATCAAGAGAAAATTCCCAGACAAATCCCAAAGGAGTCACTTTCTACCAAATGCCTGTCCCAGCTATCGAAGTCATAAAAGAAAATCAAACCTTTCTCTTTCTCCTTAGATAAGTCTATTTCCCCTTTATAACTGTTTTATCATTATTATCACTAAATTGTTTCATGGCCATAATATACGTTTGCTGTGACAAAAAAGTAACACTGCACTTGATATTTCCTACTACAATTATTTTTCTTTCTTTTGCATTATTTCATGAACTACATTGGGAGGACTGCTATGGTTTGTGTCTGGATGTCCCCCCGACGCTTCATGCAGTCATGGGAGAAGGGTTTTAGAGTGTGAGATTGACTCACAGTCCAGCTCTGGGATTATGGGTGTAAGTATCGTACCTGCCCTGGGGGGAGTAGGGACAGAAAGAGCCTTCTCTCATGCTCCTCCCTTTTCGCTCTTGTTGCTCTTGCTGTCTTTCACCACCATGAACTCTTACCCTCTGCCATGCCACCCTGCCTTAAAGCCAGCTGATACGGACCGAAACCTCTATGAACTGACCAAAATAAACCTTTCCTTCCTTAATTTTGGATGTCAGGTATTATGTCTCAGCAACAAGAGAAAAGTAATCAAGACAAGGATGTTTACAGAGGCAAAGTACAAAATCTTTACTTCATGTTTGACAATGTGTTGTCACTTTATATTTTAAAAGGTTTGTATCAATGTTCATTGTCAATAGCAGTACAAATAATAGCTAATACTTTTCAAATGTTTATTTTGCATCAGTTACTATCATAAGTGCTTTGTTTCTATTAGCCCATTTGTTCATCACAAAAATTTTGTAAGATGGATACAATTATTATTATCCATCCCATTTATTCAGATGAGAAGACTGAAACTGAGAAAAAAAATAAACAAAGCCCATAGCTGATAAGAAAAAGAGCTAGATTTAAATTCAAACAGACACATTTCAAAGTCAGAACTCTTAGCTGTCACCCTTCCTTGAATACTGACATAGGTTATATCAAAGGTCTAGATATTACAACATAAACTTGCTGTGCCAGCTGATCTGTAGTGACATGAAGGTGTGTATGCAATTTTTGCTGTGTCAGTGGCATCTCTTATCTCTGCCTGTTTCTTCCTGTTTACTATCATGTGAAAGGGGACTCTGGTCACTCTGAGTGCTAGCAGTCTGTACATCTACAAGCCAATATGTCTATGACGGAAGGCACTAGAACAGTGGAGTTTTCTAAGTTTTCCTCATTGCCACCCTTCTTCTAAACTGTCCATTGTGGCAGAAAGGTCAAGGCTGGTCAAAGGGATGTTTATTCTGGTGTAGTGGACTGGAGAGCTCACCCCTGCTGGTGCTTTGGAAAAGCCAGTAAAGTAGGGAGCTTAGTTTTTACCAAGTCACAGTCACCTTTATGCTCCTATAGTCTTCACATCTACATGAAGGGCATTACTTCCTGCTTCTTGCCCTGGTCTCTAAAATTGTACTATCATGGGTACTGGGTAACAAGACACCGTCTTTCTTGCCTAGGATCCAGAACTATTGTTCATTCATCAATAGCTATTATTATAATGTACAAAATATCAGACCAGAAGATTCATATAATATCATTCAACTCTCTCAACACCAAGATGCAGGTGCCAATGGAGAAAATTACATCTTTGTTCAGAAAGACCAGAACACCAATTTAAGGAATATGTTCTAGCAGAATCAGTAGGATTTTCTGTTTATCTTTTATCTACCTTAATGTCCAGGATTTATGAGTGCTCTGATTTCTTCAAAGAGCCTTTCCAGTGATCTGGTGATCTGTCAATTCCATGACTGCATACATGGAGTGCAATGAACTATGAGAACTATGGCAACCACAAGAATCAACAGCACCACCCACATCCTGGGGGTTGGGTTTAGATGAGATTCATGCCATTTTTTTTCACACTTTACAACAAATTTTCTATGATTTTCATATCATGTTAAGAGAAATCACTGAGATTGTTATTGAGACAGATTTAGGAGAGAGAGGCCTAAAATCACTCAGAACTCTTTATGCTAAACTAGACAATCCCTTATGAGATAGGATTAAATTCTGGAAAGTGGTTGTCAGCAGGTTTCAAAGGCTGACTTATTACCATATAAATTCCTTTATCAGTAAGCATCTTTCCATTTGGGGAAACATAACGAAACTATAATAAGTGTCATTTAAGAATCTGTGGTAATTCATTAGCAAATTTCATTCACTGTCATAAAACATTACTCATTTTATCTAAGACTGTTGTTGACTTTTCCTGTAATACCAAAAGTAGTGACAGGCAACAGCACGTGAACTACTACAACACCGAGAACTCTTTTCTATAAACAAGGAATTTATAGTTTGAAAACCAATTTTCCCTAACTCCATAATGAATTTGTTGAAGAAATAAGTCCAAGACAACCTTCCTGCAGCATCAAGAAGAGCTAAACAATCTTAAACGATCAGATTAAAACACAGCTGTTCAAACACATATTTTCAAATATTTTTACATCTTAAGGATGTTTGCCCAAAGGAATTTTTCAGTCTTTCACATGCAACATTCTGGCCTTGAAAGTGCTAAATTTCCATGAGGAAGCTGCTGGCAATATTTCTGTTTATTAGAGAGAATGCTGAAATCAGATTACTCTGGACTCAGATCAAATTATAAAGTGAGAAGCTCTGAAAATGACAGTTTCAACTATTTGTGCAAGATGTATAAATCTTTCAAGTATTTGGAAATCAGAGACAAATTTTGGAAAACATGAAATGATGATTAACTTTTTAAAATTATAATTTTCCTTTTCTCTTATTATATCATATTATGCAGTCTATAGAGTAATGTGCAATGAATGTAAAATATAAATAAATCTATATAACCTCATATAAAGATGATTAACATCTCATATTTCATAATACTATTTTCAATTTTATTTAAATGCTATTTAAGAAAATGCATACTATAATTATTCACTTATGCAACAGTTTTACACATCACCACACCTTTTAATTAAAATTAAAAAAAGAGAGACAAATTCTAATGCTGTGTAAATTCTATTACATAAATAATTCATTTGATCATTTTTATTAAAAATTTATTTGATCATTATTTTATTGGATGTTGTGACATATATGGAAAGTAGATAAGCATTTTATTTCAGCATAAAACTAGTTACAAAATTAAATATGCAGATGTAGTAATGAAATAACTACAACTTTACTATAAGAATAGTAAAGGTACATGGTAGCTTTTTAAAAAAATATCATGGTAGCTTTTTATTTCTACACACTCAAAGCATTCTCTACATAAGTTAATGCAAGGAATTCAAAAATTGTTATTTGTGCTTATATACAGGTGATGTTTTCCAGTGCTCCAGACTTGGCTGCCATAAAGTCTGACACCAGTATTGCTCTGCATTCAGACCTCTTAGTCTCTAAAGAAATCTACTTTGGATTCTGGTCTGTTCACTGGATCCAAAATAAAAGAAGCTTACTGAATTGCTTGTCCAGATATCTATGTATGAAACAAATTTAACACTAGTAGTACACTAAGTCTCTGTAAAATATTTTCTTGATTCTTTTCACATTGAAAAAAAGAGTTATACAGAATAACTGCACAGAAAATAGACAGATTTCTATGAATGATATGCATTATTCAAAGAATGCATATTATCTTTCAGGACCAGAGGGTCCATGTCCTATATCCTGCTACAGACACAGGGAAGAAAAGACCACTCCAATAGATACCTCAGTTCCTTGATAAATCTGATTTTCAACATGAGTGGTTATGTTCCTGGTCTCTGATAAACAGCCAAATGGCAGCAGCCCTTCTAATGACAAGGACAACATGAAACATTCCCATGACATCAGTATCCAGCCTTCTTCAGTGGCTCCCAGGCTCTCTGCCACCACAAGACACTTCCCATTACCTGACATATTTACTGTGGTATCCTCAGGGAAAAGGAAAGCATCAAAGAAGCTGCTTGTTTTGTTTTCATTTTTCAGTGAGTGAATGGGTCGTCAAGGTCCTGTTGCCTTCTAATCATAAACAGCTGTCTGACTGCTGCACCTGCCCATCCGTTAATGGTTTCTTAAAAAATAAAGTGATGGTTTCCTTCTGGAGATTGATGCAGGATTATGAGGACTTCTTTTTTTTTATTAACTATCTTGGACAAGGAAAAAGCAAACAAGGGCAGATCATCTCCTGCCTCTGTGAAAATATCCCCACTTCGACATTACAATAAATTTGGAGAAAACATACCTGGTAATATAACTGGCCTTAAAAACAAAAAAGAATGGCTAAAGTGGGCATGGCAGGGCAAGCCTCTAACCACAGCTCTCAGGAGGCTGAGGCAGGTGGATTGCCAGGAGTTTGAGACCAGCCTGAGACCCTGTCTCAAATTAACAAAACAAAAAAGAAAAGAAGAGAATACCTTCTTTGATACCAGCATTTGGGTATATGAGGAATTTATAGGTTTCCTAAAACTTTTAACTACACTCCCCATTCTTCACACACTATAATGTTCTCCTACAATGCTCAAAACCACTCTGTGGCTAGTTTACTATTTTTAATACTCTGAAGATAGCAATAAATATTTGTTGATACCCCAGGTTACAGCAGTGCCCCTGGCCTCCACTGTCTTTCCCACTTTGTCTACCCTCTACAACACATTCTAGCACTTGCCATCTTGAAAGACTACTTGGTCAGGCCCCACCTAAACAAAAATCAACAGAGGCTGTCTCTCACAACTGCGTCCCTACCAACAACTCTTCTTCAAGATCCTCTCTATGCTACTGAATCCTACTTCCACAGCCAATTTTCCTTCAACTTTTAATATGAAGTTTCTGTCCCCTCAAGCAGTTCCCCAACCTTCTCCCTTGCCAAATTACACACACATGAGAATCTTGAAGACTGCTCCTTCCTGCTACAAAAGAGTCTATGCTCTTACTCCCTCTCCAGAACCTACTTGTTCTTCAAGTAGAATATGCTTCATGAAATGACTTTCCCTTCTCACTCTATATTGAAATTTCCTCTGTTCTTAAAAAGTATTTACTTAGCACTCTATTCTCTTATAGCATTTCTGAGGTTTCCCTCTCCTATCAGGTTCTCTCTCACAGCACCCAATAACTTTCCAGCAGTGTCTTTAATACAATTGGCATGAAATTCAAGAAGTTGTGCATGGAAGTTTCAGCAAAGGCTGCCTACAAATTGCTTGAGAACTAATTTAACATATCAACCAGGTTTTCCAGAACGTACAATATTGCAATGTGTAAGTCATCTCAGCCCAATCAGCACAAAGGCCTAAAGCATATGATTGCATGCATATATGTGTTTTTATCTTAAATGAAAGAAAAAAGTTTCTCTCCTTCTTCCCTCTGGATACTTCTCTTTCTCCTTTTCTAAAAAGATTATTGTGCTCAACTTCACATTGTTGGAAATATTAATTCAAAGTTTTCAAAATTTCATTCACAGGACCCTGAATGAGCATTTATAACATTGTCCCCAAAAGACTTTTTTGCTCATAAAAATTATGATCCAAAATATTTCAGAAAAAAAACAATCTCAAGTACCATCTATAAATATTCATGGTGCTGATGACTTCCTAAAACCATTTGTCTGCTTATTATTCTAACTTCACACGTACTCATTTTCTCCTGAATAGGAAAAATGTTTCTTGAAGATTCAAATGTTTTCTAAATCCTTTTGATATTGCTGGTTTGCTTGCTCACTGTTCATAACACTACTTCCCATTAGCTGAAGGGAAAATGTAATTATAATTCACCAAGAAAAGTGAATATATTAGCTTTCCAATATAGCATCGTCCAACAAAACCTTTTATGATGATAGAAATGCATAATTTGTTTTGGCAGATACAGTAACCAGTAGGCATATCCAGCTATTGTGCACTTGAAATGTGGTTGGTGGGACTGAGGAAACATCTATTTAATTTTAGTTAACTTATCTTTCAATAGCCATCTGTGGCTAGTGACAGCCACATTAAACAGTGCAGTGTTAATGTGATCAACCTTGCCAAGGTCACATATTTACTTACAATACAAAAGAAAATTAACACTCAGGATAAAATACCATTGTATTTCAACAGCAAATACCTCTCAGATTTACAGTCAATATCTGAGTGAACAAAACAAACATTTGCAGAGAATATTCTTGAGGACTCAGATGCAGGTTTCCAGTTAAATCTCCAGTTAGTTGTATGGGATTTCACTCTTGGGGCCTCAAGATGTTGAAACATGTGACCAACAACTTTGAAATCATCTGATTCTGTATTTGTCTCAATCTTACCATCTTGAGAATATTTTTGAGAATCAAATGAAATATACATTTGCTTTAACATTTGGCAAACTTGTAAACATAACGAGAAATGTGATTCAGGATTGCTAATTCTTACCTTTTCTAAGATCTTGATACTGAAACTTCATAACCTTTTCTGAAACAACACAGAATATATGCTGATAATTATAAATATCAGTAATATCACAGATCTCTTTGTTTAGTTTGGATTTGTTTCTTTCCAGGAAAAGCAAGTATTGGCCAGCATATGACACATACTAACTATGAATTAAGCCTGGTCTAGGATTTTGTAAGTCAGTATCTTTTACTGTAATTTTTCATTGGTGAACAAATATTTCCTGTGCAAATGATGAATTAGCTTCTCAAATGCTTCACTTGCTTTTGGGAAGCCCTTCTTAAGAGTCAGGTTTCTGCAGCTCACTGTATCAAAAACACAAATTTACACACAGTATGCGCCAGTATGGTTGTGAGCTTATCAACAACCACCCAGAGGTGGAAGGGTGGCTGGAGGTGTCTACCAGGTGCATTCATCTTGCAAATGACTACACGCTTTTGCTTCCAAAATGAGAGGCCCATGGGTACATATGATGATCCATTTCTGTGCGAAAATGCTGACACTGCCATTCACTTTCACATAAAAACTGAGACACTTGGCCTCAAATGTTTAACACATAGTATGTAGGGACTATTTATTACCTACTGTAACATTCATTCTCTTAGTCCTTTCACTTACCATAACATAACTCTATAGATTGAGTGGCTTAAAAACAAGATATGTATTTCACAACTGTGGGTTCTGGGAAGTCTAAAATCAAGTCACCAATAGACCTGGTGTCTGGGAAGGCCCACTACCTTTTTCATAGATATCTTCCTATACTCTTTAATAATATGAGGGACAAAAATTCTCTCGGATGCCTCTTTTACTAGGGAATAATCCCACTTATGAGGTTCCAGTCTCATGACAGAATCAAAGGCCTTACTTTCTTCAAATGTCATCACATTAGGCATTAGGGTTTCACACTTCAGTCTCTAACACTTCCCTTTTTTTTGCTTAGTAACAGAATTCAGTTTAATCTGTTGCTACTAAGAACGAAAGTTGTCACTTCCTGACCTTTGCACCTAGGTTTTGGCTTTTTGTAATATAATCACAAATAATGTAAGGGTCATCTAAGAAATTTTCTCAAAAAAGAAGTACAGCCTTTTTTCTCCTTCTTTCCTCCCTGCTGCTAAGAATATAAATGTAATAATTGCAGATGCAGCAACTGCTTCTGAGCATGAGGTAGAAAATCTGTAGATTAACAGAGAAGTACTTAGCAACTGCATAAGAATGTCTGGGAAAATTTCACTTTAATTTTTAAATTCCTAGTCTCAGTATGGATCTTCTAATCAGTATAGGTATGATGGATAGGTATGATGGCTCTTCACAAAGCTCTATTGATTCAAAACAGAAATGATCATTACAGTAGTATATAATAGTCCTTTAACCCTATACTCTACAAACTGTCTTAATACACATTCTATAAGAAGTAAAAATTATGCAAACACTGTATGTGTACTAATCTTATATCTTACAAAATGTGTTACTAGTTTATATGTGTCAGTTAAGCTTATGTTCAGTTACTTACAATAAAATTATATAAAATAAATACTAGCACCTTAAACTAGATTAAATTTTCTTTATCTTCCAAGCTTTGTGCTTGCTGCCTTTTGCCTGCATGCCATGCCATGAACTCTTTCTCCTCTATCATGCCCCTCTTCCATGCCACCCTACCTTACTACCAGCTAAATATGGGATTAAATCTCTACAAACTGTGAGCTGAAATGAACATTTTCTCCTTGAACTTGTAGCACTGGGTATTTTGTCTCACTAAGGAAAAAAGTAACTGAGACAGTTGGCCCAAGCATACTGAAATTTGAGAACTCTCAATTTCTGACCTATAAACATTCATCCTAACCAACTGTTTCCCTTGAACATTAAGAACCTTTAACTGAGTTTCCAAAGATGGCAGACCAGTAGGTAGCAGGAGAGAGATCCACTCTGACAGAGACACTCTGACAGAGACAGCTTAAATTCTAGAATTTAACACTCTGGAGAGACCGAAACAGAGAGAGATGGACTCTCTCAACCCAGGAAGAAACTAAAGTTAAAAAAAACTGCTCAAATATGAGGTCCTGGGGCTACCATTAGTGAAGCTAAGATCAGCAAGCACGGCACCCTCCTCGAGCCACCTGAATTCCTGCCCGAAACTGACCTGACGGACCGAACTGCGCCGATGTGACTGGCTTGAGTGGCTGGAGCGTGGAGCTGAACATCCCTGCATGCGGCTCGCCTGGCCCCGGCCCCACCCAGAAGCACCATGAATTTGCACTGCAGTCGCGCTGAAGTCAGAGGTCTGGGAGCCCAGCAGTTCTCAGGGACTGGCATCAACACATGGTGAGTGATGGGAATAAGACCCTCCCACGGGAAAGGGGCAACTGACTGGATGACATGTTGGATTTGGGCAGGAGAGCCCTAACTCCATAAGGAAGTGCTTCAGTTGGTAGCTCCCTTCACCCAACGGATTGGTGGGATCTGCTTGGATTGGGCCGTGCCCCTGGCCAGGACCCAGTGGGTTGCTACAAACTAATTACCTGAGCAGAGCTGCACACTGATGCAGTGAAGGCCTGCAAAGGTGGACTGCCCCGGAGGGGAGGAGCCAGTGCACACTGCCCGTGCTTGAACTTCAATCTCTGATAGCGGAAGGCAGAGGGCAGAAGCTCCTAGACTGCGCCCTCTAGAGGAACTTTAACCAACAAGAAAAGGGGCTGGAAATTGCACTATACACTTGTATGGAAGGAACCAAAAACATGACGAGAGGGAGAAATAAGAAAAAGCCCCCAGCCCCCAACCCTGAGAACATTGATCCAGGAGAGGTAAATACAAAAGAGATTGAGGGCAGCAAACATGCAACATCAAAGACAACGTTAGCGGACATAAAGAGATATCTTCAGGACCTTGTAAGCGGGATCAAAACTGAAATATTAATTCAAATTAAACAAGAGATAAGTAAATTAATAAAAGAAAGACTGGACACCTCTCAAGAAGACACAGACAGAAGAATGGAGGAACACAAAAGGACAGAAATGTTTAATGAAGAATACAAAAAAACCCTAGAATTCATGAAGCAAATTCAAAGAGATTATCAGGAAACTAAAAACTCCATAGAAAGCTGGCAAAACTTCTTGAAAGAAACCAAAGATAGACTATCAAAAATTGAACACAGGCTTGCAATGTGTGATCATTTAAGAGAAGATCTCTTAAAAATAACAAGGGAGCAGGCAGTAAATATACAAAGACTAGAAGACAACAAGAGGATCTATAACTTAAGAATAAAGCATGTGAATGAAGAAGCAGGAGTCAAAACAGAGGAATTACAAAGGCTCTTCACAGAAATTATTAAGGAAAATTCCCCAAGCATAGAAAAAGGAAATGATATGCAGATGTATGAAGCATACAGAACTCCAGCCACCTACAACCAAAACAGAGCTACACCTAGACACATAATAATCAAGATCTCAGAAATTCAATATAAGAACAGAATATTAAAAGCCATCAGAGAAAAGAAACAGATCACCTATAAAGGAAAACCAAAATTACAAAAGTACAAAATTACAGCAGACTTTTCCACACAGACCATTAGGTTAAGAAGAGCTTGGAGTGAAGTAATTCAAGCCCTGAAGGAGAACAACCTCCAGCCCAGATTGATGTATCCTGCAAAACTCTCTCTAGAAATTAATGGAGAAAAAAGATGCTTCCATGACAAAGAGGAACTTGGAGAATTTGTGACCACCAATCCAACTCTACAAAAAATATTGAAGGACATTTTAGAGAGAAAAAGAATACGAGCATTTAGGAACAGTGGCAGAGAGGCCTCAGTGAATGAGGCAGACAGTGGAGTGGAACAGAAAAATAAACAACCAATGGCAGAAAAACAGAATAGCAGAAATAAGGCAGAGAGGATTGGCTATAATCTCTAGTATAGATGGCCTTAAAATATTAACAGAGAGAAACACAGGCCGAGTAGATCAGGAGATAGGGTCCATTGAGATGCTCTATATAGGGAGGCAGTGGGACCCAAAACAAGCAGTGCACCCTATGGGAGTGAAAGGGGAGGAATTGTCTAAAAAAGGGAGGCAGAGGATATTGTTAATTGGGTAACAAGATTTAAAATTTACATTATTCTCACCACTCTGCTTGGATGGATTACGTGCCCTTCCAGTTTGTCTACTTACGCTAGACTTGACATGGTTAGCTATCCCAAAAATAAGAGGACATATTATGGTAATCATCCCTAATTTCCTATCAACTTAATATGAAGCCCTTTATAACTTATACTATATTATTATGACTGACCTTACTTGAATCTGGGTTGTTAGATTGCTACTTTGAATTGACTGATTTTATTTAAATCTGTTATGATTGATAGCATCAAGTCTAAGAGTATAGGTAACTACACTGCAGATGACAAGATTCACTAAGATACCCACTCTGGTTTGATTATTACTTGCTTTTGAAGTCTTATAATGTCTCCAATGCTTTGTTTTTATTAATGTTGTTGGATACTGCTGAGACATCATGGTAACCATTGTAGATCACCTTGTATTGCAGTTATATATTACTTTTTTGCTTCATGCGTTTCTAGGAATTGTTTTGTTTTATCTTGCTTTGTTTTGTTTTTACCTCTAATACAGAAAGGATAGATATACATGTAGAGACTCATGCATGTGTAGAGCTTATAAACAGTTTACAAGAACCAACTATGTAACACATGTTGAAATGAACAACTACTTTGAAGAAAAAGAGACACTACAGTACCCAGTGTTGATTCCATAATGTCATGATGTGTAATCCAGCCAAATTATCATTCTTTGTTCAAAGTGATTTTAGCTTGTTTTGTTTTGTTTAATTTCAACACACAAGTATGGACAGCTGTTTTTAGGAGAATGAGAGACACTATGACAGCCATTCTCGGCTTCCCTATTGTCTGGTCTTGAAGACCTGAAACTCCCTCTTCGTCCTGCTCAGATCAATTTCATACTATGTTTTTTCATGTGAATTCTCTGTATGTGACAATATGGACAACTATTTGGAAGAAAACAAGAGTCAATACGGTAGAGAGTGAGTATCTCCAATTGTCTAGTTTTGGAATTTATGTCCCTTACATTGCTTTCTTGTGACCCGCTTTGTTCTGTTTTGTTGTATTTAATTTTACCCTTTTGATATAATTGAATATATATTTGAGTGGGTAAGATGGATGACCATATTGCTGTTTTTTTTTGTGAGATCGTGGAACAGAACTGATAACAGACTCACTGTTTGAATGTCTACTTTACATGTTTTAACTTTGTAATTTGAACAACTATTTCCAAGAAGTCAGTATGTAATTTGTCAAGTAATAATCTCTTAGGTTTTTTTGTTGTTCTTTTCCTTTTTTCCTTGGAATTCTGTATTGTTGCTACCCTTTATTTTGTTTTGTTTTTCTTTCTTCTCTTTAAATAAAATTTTAAAAAATGTTAAAAAAAAAGAATCTTTAACCATCTAGAAGTCTCTACTGGAGCCAATGTTTCTACTGAAAATCTTGCATGAGAAGAGGTAGATTCCACCATTCCCTGGTGGAGATAAGAGTACAGTTGCTGTGCATTCATTACAACTTACACAGATTCATGACTGATCTGTGTCCACCTACCCACAAGTCACATTGGCTAAGTGATGGAAGCTTGGAGGGAAAATGCTTGAAGGCAGGGACTGTTTTCCAGCGTGTAATTTCCCCTCACACCAACAAAACCTGTGCAACACCAAGGGGTCAAGATCCATAGTTAGAGGCTAGCTTTCAGCACAATCTTCATACCTGGAATTGGTCCTAAATGACCATTACAGAAAATGAGTTTTAATGGCACAACGGCACAAATCTCTGATACAAATTTCATTGTTTAGCCAGTGGAACAATAAATAAAACTCTAGCACTAATCCAGATACTGGGTATCTGCTTTTCAAACACAGTATTCCCTGAAGTTCAGAGAAAACAGCACAGATTGAAGGCAAAGACACCTGGATTAAATCATATGATATAATATTCAACCACAACACAAATCCCACAGAGAACTCTGCTGGAGGATGCACTCATTACCCTTCACTTTGTCTTGCCAAAGTGGAACAGATCAACACAACTTCCAGGCAGAGCAATAAAGAAAACAGCATGAAAGTTGTAGTGTCTGATGTCACCTGTCATCTTCAGGATTTATCTTCTTGTTTGAAGTGGACTACCCAAAATTATTATAAGTTATCAATCAAACTATCACATTTAGGCAGCAGTATTCTGAAATGTCATTGTAATGATGGATGGTAATTAAAATCATGCTTTGTAAAGGAAATTAAAGGAAATCTGATTTCATTTACTTTATGTGCTAAGGTAATATTTCCAGTGGGGGGTGCACTGATAAATGGATACTGAAAAACCTAATATGGCAGAAGTGCTTATACTACTCATAACTATTTCAGATTCAAAGCAATGCTTATCAAAATCCCAAAGGCATTTTCTGTGGAAATAGAGAAAACAGCCTGATATTTACATGATGCTGCAAAGGAGCCACAACAATCTTAAGAAGAACGAAGCTGGAGGCACTGCATTTCCTGATTCATAACACTGCAAATGTACTGTAATTAAAATGGTCCAATACCACCATAAAGACAGACATGTAGGGAGTGGAATAGACAGATCCCAGAAATAAACCCACACATATGTTGTCAACTGGTCTTTAACCACAGTATCAAGAGTACTTCCCAAAAAAGGATAGTCTGCCATAAGTGGCTTGGGGAAATTTGATACACATGTGCAAAAGAATGAACTTGGACCCAATCTAATACTATCCACAAAAATCAACTCAAAATTGAATAAAGACTTAAATAGAAAATCTTAGAAGGTAGAATCCATAGAAGAAACATAGGGGAAAATTTTGTGCCATTATTCTTCATAATGGTTTCTTTGATATGACATTAAAGTATAGGCAACAAAAACAAAATTAAGTAAATGCTGTTGTATTAAATTTAAGTAGAAAACAAAATCTAAAGAAAATGTACGCAATGGGACAAAAAATTTGAAAGCCATACCTAATAAGGCATTACTATCCAAATGAAGTAAGGAACTCTTTCAACTCAATAAAACAAAAGAAAAATTTGGTCAAAGAACTTGAATAGACATTTTTTCAAATATAACATACAAATGACCTATAGTATGTGAGAAATGCTCTATGATATTAATACTCAGAGAAACTCAAATAAGCACCACAACGAGATGTCACTTCAAATCTGTTAGTAAAGTTATTATCTAAAAAAACAAAAAAAGAAATGTAACACATGTCAATGTTAATGTAAAGAAACCAGAATTCTCATGTACTCTGGACATGTAAAATAATGCAGCTGCTATGGAAAATGGCACGGCGGTTCCTCAAAAACGTTTAAAATAGAAATACATGATTCAAGGGACCGGGGATTTAGCTCAGCAGCATAAGCACCTGGCTGGCAAATGCGAGGTTGTGAGTTCGATCCCCGGTATCAAAGAAAAGGTGTATAAAGAAATACATGATTTAGCAGTCACATTTGTGAATATTCATGCAAAAGAGTAAAACTCAAAATATGAAAGAGATATTTGTAATCCTACATTCACTGAACCATTAATCATAGAACCAAGACATGGCAATAGTTTAAATGTTCAGTGACAGGTGAATGGATAAATAAAATATGGTACAGATCTATTCAATGGAGTATTATTCAGTATTAAGACAAAAATCTTGCCTGATATAATAAAATGGATTAACCTCGAACACATTATGCTAAGTAAAATAAGCTGATCTCAGAAAGATAAATCCTACATGTGCTTCTCAGATGAGGTAAATAAACAATCAAAGCAGAAGCCAAAAATAGACAGTTGCTATTAGGGGATGGGATGGAAGAGGTCAGGAGGCACTGATGTTCTATGGAAATAAAGTTTCATTTTTGCAAGATGCTTAAGTTCTAAAGATTTGCTTTACAGCATTGTATCTACAGTTAGCAATGCTGTATTGTGCACTTCGAAACTGGTGAGTGGCTAGATCTCCTATTAAATGTTCTTACCACAATAACAAAAAGATAAATGGTTGTTAAACACCATATTGATGATCGCATCTCAGGACTGGATCACAGGAAAAGAAAGAAAGACAAAAACATATTTCTTGAGCATTGAAAGAAAGAATGCTTTCTGAAATGTTTGGGCACATACAATTTAACACACAATCACGGCTCTAAAATTTGAGAGCACATAAGATGAGTACCCATTTAGCCTAACTTCTCTACTTAAAACATGAAGAAACTAGTTTTTAAAAAGCTAAGGATATTCACTAAATTATAAAGCTAATTTGCATCATAGATCAGAAAAGAACTCATGTCTTGAGATTTTATTCAAGTTTTAATTTTTTAAATTATTTTCATATTTTTAACTGTATAGCTCAGTTTAATTTTTTTAAAAGACTAACTTAAAATATAACCTGTAGAGAGTTGTTTGGGATAATGAAGTTGCTTTGTATCCCAATTGTGTTGGCAGCCACACAAGCCTAGACATGTATTAAAATTCAAAGAACTGTATACCATAAAATAAAAATTAAAAATATCTAAAAGTTAACCCTTAATTTTATTGAAGGAGTTGACTTTTTACTCAGGATATCTGAATTTTCTGCACTATGATTTTTAATTATTTCCAGTAAAAGAAGCCAAAAATAAAATGTAGAATATTTTAACCTCACATTCTTTCATTTACTGAATCTGTTTGATTTGGTGGCCTACTTTATCACATGCATTTTCCTCTATTATCAAATATAAATTTTAAAGAAAGATCCATGAAGTATAGATCCTTCTCCTTATTATTGGTCAAATCCTTCTCTAAATGAGAATAATACTTGTGAAAAATTTATCAGCTTATTAGCAGGGAGGAAAGTTATGCAGATCAACTAAAGATTTAAAAAATCATATACACTAATGTCAGACTTAACTAGATTCAGATAAAACAGATAATTACAATAACCCACCTATTACAGGGTTCTGTGTACTATGCATTGTGTTAGATGGATGTCAGTTATTTCTAGCCCAAAACTAGAAGAAACAGAAATATTATTAGATTCAATTACCTATATTCAATACCATCAGCAGGAATAAATCTAGTAGATTAAGGTAGAGTAGATTGCAAAGTTGGACAGTGGGTTCAGACTGCATCTACATTCTCATTTTACTCTGAGTTATGTGATAAATTGTTACTGTTTTGTTATTTATCTCAACTTGTTTTATCACTGACAAAAAGAACAATCCCTCCCCGCTATGCCAGACAACTGTGTGCATTAAATATAATGATGTATATAGATACTAACAGCTAACATTTAGTGTTTTCCATGCACAAGACATTATTCTAACCATTTTAGTCTAACTTGCTTGTCTGTAGAGAAAACTGTAAAGACAAGGGTTTTTACTATATTGATGCTACAGATAGGAAGACAGAGACACAGAAGACCATGTAACTTAATGAAGGACATATAGCTGGTACATTTTTTAAAAGTGCTGTTTTGACCAAGAATTCTGGCTGCAAAGCCCATGTATTTAACAGTTTCATCATCATTACCTCATGTATAAACCACTTGCACACAGCAGATACTCAATTAACGGTTGCTGCTGCAACTGCAGCTTTTCAAGTTTTACGGCAAACTAATCTCACTGGACTCCAGAGAAGCTCGGTGTTGGCCAGGGCTACAAATTTTAATGAAGTAAACAAAACCATTTTGCCAACGTTGATACTTTGCATTACATTTTCACAATGCAACAAAGCTAGAAATTTCTTTTTAATGCTGATATTAATCAAAAGTGAAGGCTTCCGTTAAAAAAAAGTCCCTATTCTGTCTCCTGTGCTCTGAACAAAGAGGTGCCAAATATTTCCATGTGCACACCACATCTTCTCATAATGGTTAGAGCACAAGAGGAGCGGGGAGAGAAAGAAATGGGCCATAAAATGGAGAGCCAACAGGGGGCTTTATAGTTCAGTACCGGTGAATGAATGGACTGTCTCCAAGAAGAGAGATGATGAGACTGCTTGAATGGAGACGAGAAGAACTCATCAGAGAAACTTCTTGGACTGAAATAAGAGGCTCAGCAAAGGGATTATAAGTAGAAATATCAATGGCCATCCCAGGCACTCCAAGAGCAGCAACTAACTTCGTACGGTAGATCATAGGCTCCATATATAAAAAGTATATTCACATAATCGTGGCACCTTTACCACATCAATTTGAAGACATTTTCTATTAGGCCCATGAGAATTAATTTCTGCCCAAAGGGGAGCTTTGCCTTTTTGAAACTCTTCTATGGGCTTTTAGTGTTCTTTTGATCCCCCAGATTCTCATACACTTATGATTGCCTGAGGTCACCTGAGGGAATCACCTGCATGCGTGAGATGTGATTTAAAACTACAGTGAACGTTTAAATTTTTAAAATTTAATTCATGAAACACACATTTCAATTGACACCCCCCAAAAAACTATCCCTTGCTTCAAACGCATGTATCCACTATTCCTGACACCTTCTGAAGCAGTTCCACCAGTGTGCTTAGTTGCACTCTCCTGGTTGCCTTCATGTTCTACGCCAACTCCAAATCTTTACTTTTCATAGTCATTCTGACTTTGGAGAAGAACCAGAAGTCACATGATGCCATTTGTGGTGAATAAGCTGAATGAGGACATCCCATAATGCTTTGTGACTCTGCTCTCTGCTGGAAGGCAGTCAGCAGAGTCAGTCACCAGATCTGCTTTATCACACCCCACGAGCAGTATGAAAGAGAATGTCCAGAACTGCTTCAGAAAGTGGCAAGAACAATGGGAAACATGTGTCAAAAGTGGGTGTGAGGGGGTATTTTGAGGGTCCTTGATGGCAGTATGTTTTACCATAACACATTTCTTAAATTTAAAATTCACTACTCATTTCAATCACCCCTTGTAGATGATCTAGATCAAAATCATTTCCACTTCTCCCTCTGACTTCCTTATTTAAGGTCTTCCAGCTACAGCCTGAGAATCTGCATGTCTCCTGCATTTTCTCCACTCATGCTGTACCTGCTCTAAGACTGACATTGTCCATACTGAAACAGCCCTAAAATTCAAAGGTGGTACATGTGTGTTTCTGTGACATCCACTATTTTGCTTAACTATGCAGACCTTCCTGGCTTGGTGAATTCTCAACACAAAGATCCATGAGGTCCATGCCCTATGACTGGAATTGATATACAAGATGATGCCAACTGGCTATCTAACATACCCTTTATACCTTTCCAGAGTCGCCCTCCTAAAGCAGAAATCCACTGTGCAGCCCAGATTCTAATATGGTTCCCAACATTCTCATCTCCTGACATAGCTGCCTCTGTCATTCTCTCCTTTAAAGTGAGAACAGAACTGTGAATATGATAGACCCACCTTCCAATGATTAGTGTTAACAATCAGTTTGCTTTCAATTAATTCAAAGGTTATCTGAGTGGTCTTTCCTAATGAGGTAAATGCTTCAAAGGCACTGAGTCCTTCCTGCAGTCAGAGACACATGACATGACTGAGTCTCCAGTGTCCCCTTTGAATATAGCAGGCCCCATATGGTAGGGATTACAGGCAACCTCAAGGAGCTGAGCTCAGTACCAACCAACAGCCAGAAAACAGGGGTCTTGATTCTCCAACCACAAATAACTGGAGTGTTCCAACAATCAAGTGAACTTAGAAAGGGATCATGGGATATAGAAATTCAGCCCGGCTCACCCCTTATTTGAACCACTTGAAAAATATTACATAGCTGTCCAATATGGCAAATAATTGTTCTTTATACTTGCACAACTTCCTCAAGTAAATATTATTGGATGCTAGAAGATGAACAATTATTCATTCTCTGGTACATACCTCAATCAAAAGATACCATAAGGCTATGTTTCCTTGATGTGCATATCATTTGATGAAAGTCCTTCATAACAGGATATGATTAAAGATTCAGCTCAGAAGACTTTTCTAAGAGGCTATCACTGACATTTTAGATATAGAGCCCTGCACTGTGACCCTAGAACACTGACCAGGATGGCAGGCTACAGGTACGATCCCCGTGCAGGACATTAGTGTCTTTCCACTGACTACACCACACTCAGGACTCCTTATTCTTCAGCTTTGATAGTGTAAATTTCCTGCCATGATTATCCTGTAAGTGCACAGGTTGTTGATTCATCTTCTGACAGGCACTTACCATGTGGCCCTGCTATATAACAGAATTCCTAGTGTTTAGTTTCTTGGCAGAGAAAATATATTCATTCTCGATGACAAGTTTATTCTTCTGAAGGACTTCCCCTCCAAACAAATGACAAACACAAGTAAGTGCCCAGGCTGTCACACAGGGGATGTATTGGGGAAGGAGGATGAAAAAAGAATATCAAATAGGTAGCACAAAGCATTTATTTCCTAAGAAACGCAGCACATCACATCATGTCCGCAAGAGGCGAAAGCTACCTTTCACACGTTCCATTTAATCTTCCCTCTCCTCGCTCCTTATTTCTATAGAAGCAGACCTTAAGCCTCTTTCCTGCAGTTAAAATTCAGCAAGCAGAATTACTACTAACCAGATGAGCGTGTGCTGTCCTCTTCCAGGACCAAGCAAGTAAACAGATGTAACTGATGGGAAATGAGCATGCCCAGTGGTTCCTCTCTCAGCCCAAGTCAGCTGGAAGTGATGAAATTCTTGGGCATATATTAAGACTGGAAACAGATAGTCAGCTCTGCCTGATTACTGAGTTGAGAGGTAAACCTTGGCGGATGTCAGTTTTCAGTTACTCACTCACTCATTCAACAAACGTTTACGCACTGTTTGTGATGTGGCAAAGTATAGCATGTATGTATGGGATAAGAAATGTCCACTGAATTGGGGTTAAGAAGATAATGAGATTAATTTTAACAGGAGAAACTAAAATTCCTACTTGAAAAGGGAAATGCTATTTATTTATAGAAGAGTTGAAAGAAACTCCAGAATATGTGATTCACGTGTATATGCATGTCATTATGGGGAGGGGTGTGTTTGTATGCATGTGTGTGTGTGCGTGTGTGTGTGTGTATGATTAAGATGCAGATGTGTGTCTGCCAGTCTGTGGGTAAGAAGGGCACAGAAGGCACGTTGAAGTGATCCCTACCAATGTTAGGTTGTATAACAGAACACATTTCTAGCACATTTATAGGTCAGAAAACAATATGGCAACATGAAAAGAAAGGACACAGTTGGAGGAATAAAATTGTGACAAGAACTCAGGTCTGTGAGCAGTAACAAAATGTAATGTTGGAAACATGGTGGGACATGTTTGCAAAATGTTTTATGGCGTATAAAATAGGGACACTTTTTTTTCCTTCCTCCAACCATTCTTCGCCTCTACTTTTCCCCAGACTGACCCTGTGCCTAAGGCAAGCACCTTGCCTTATCTGTGGCCAATCAGAATCACCCTTCTAGAAAGCTGGCAGAGATGGCCCTAAGGATGGGCCCTAAGGATGGGCACAAGATCTACGCAGAGCTATGGAACTGACCACGGTGAATTTAAGATCACTACAGGGCAAAAGCCAAGGATTTTCTAAGCATTTTCGAGGATTTTTCTTACCACATTTTAGAGGAAGAATGAAGGACACACTTTCCCATTTCTAGTGAAGAAGTAGAGGTTTTAACCTACACTATCCTAATGAAAAAGCACATCCAAAGCAGGGTAAAATTCACACCTACAGGACAACAAACATGAAAGAAAAGAGAGGCGTCATCTTCACTGTGTTTGGTTCTTTAAATCCACTTATTTATCCAGCCAACCCTCTCAACCTTTTCAGTGATTTGGTTAAATAAGCCAAAGCTTTCATAATCAAGCTGTTAAAGGGCCAAGGATAGAGCTCAGCGGCACAAGCACCCAACCTGACGAGTGCAAGGCCCTGAGTTCAATTCCTGCTACAAAAAACAAAACAAAGCAAAAAGTCCCACCACACTGTCAAACTAATTAAAACTGGGTTTCTTTTACAACCCAAACAGTTAAGTTTTTGCTTTACTTTTGTGAGTACTTACTTATTTTTTGCCAAATAATTTTTTTTAATTCAGGTACTTTATTTTTATATTCTAAAAAGTGATATTTCATGCTCTTTTGAGAGGTGGAGAAATGTTCAATTTTTCAACAGGTGAACCAAATAAATTCTACCCAGGTTTCTAACTCTGGTAATGGCATACTGTGCAATACAAATCAATATGCCTACCAAAGACAACTCTAATGTCTGGGTGAAGTATTATAAAAGTAATGTTTTAAATCCTTGCTGAGCTACTAAAACAGTAAAACTTTACCATATCAAGAAAGAACAGAAAGCACAAGTCTGGAAAAACAAGACTGACTTTGGGGGCTCATTTACTGAGGAATCTGGAGGGTCAGCTAAGAAGCAAGAGCACTAAGAAGAATGGGACTGGAGTCCAGGGCCTGCGTGCAAATGTGGAGAGGCAGGAAAATCCAGGGGGGAAATGAAAAGGCACCGTTTTAGGAGTAACAGTGACGCAGCAGGTAATATCCCTTCACTGGAATTGCCGCCTATCTTCAACATTATGACTGGGAGTGAACTGAGACACTCCATTGTTGCTAATGCCATTAGAAGCCATGAAATCTCTGGGCAAACAAATATCATGCTAGAACACAAACAGTTTCTCAATTAACCAGTATTTCACCATCCAAAAAAGAACACAGTGCGACAAATCAATAAGGACCAAGCTCTCCAGATTCAACAGCAGAAGAGGAATAATATCACCTTGAGATGGGAAAATAGATGGAGGTGGTTATATTGTTATGCTCAGAAATAAAAGATAAGATTTGTCATTTTGGTAGAGAAGAAGCTAAAAATAATAATAGTACTGATACTCCAGAACCTATAAATATGATAATTAAAATTGAGAATTCAATGTTCTTTTTGCTGTTTTTGTTTTTGTTTTTGTTTGTTTTTGTTTTTGTTTTGGGAGGCAGGACCTTACTATGTAGGCCTGCACTGGCCTCAAATTCAAGATCACCCTGACTTAGCCACTCAAAATGCTGGGGTGATAGGCATGTGTCACTATACCTAGCCCAACAGATATATTTTGTTTTTTGGGGTTTTTTTTAAGCAAAAAAGCAACAGTTGACAAAACAATTTGATAAATTTGAAAATAAGCTAGAAGAAAACATATAGAGTGAAGCATGATAGAAAAGACTAAAAATGTCAAAAAAGAGCATAACAAATAGAGAAAGAGTATAAGAATTTATGATTTAGGGATAATTTACATTAAAAAGAGAGGGAGCTAGAAAGAACATGGCATAACCCCATTATTGGAAAAGATACTGAGAACAATCTAAAATTGTTTCAGGGCATTACGGCACAGAGTCAATAATTTTTATATACTCAAAGCATTATAAGTAAAAATAAAGCTACTTCAACATATTGACATTGTAAAAAGTAAGTACAATCATTTCTTAAAATAGGAAGTAAAAAGATATGTAACTTCAAGGCAGCAATAATTGTGCTGACACACAAAAGAAGCTAACAAAATAAAGTGATATGTTAATTTGTTTTCATATATACTCCATTGTATATGTCATTTATAACAAGCTGCAAGAATAATGGTGAAATAGAAATATTCTCAGCAAACAAAATTTAACAGAATTTTTCAACCACAGATTAATGAAAGGAATGTGCTTGAACTGATAAATGAAAATGGAAGGCTAAAAATGCAGGATGAAATAAAGAGCAGTGAGAATAATAAACATGTGGATATCAAAATTAGTATTAGGGCTACAAAATAAAAAGTACATATTTTTAGTAAAAATATACATGAAAAATTAAATACACAATAATAATGTACATGATGATAAAAGCAAACAGCTCCAATTGAGTTAAAGTATCCTAAAGTCCTTGCACTGTCAAGGAAGAGAAGACAATATCAATTAATAATAAATTTTGATAAGAAAAGGATGCATGAGGGATTTACCTCAGCAGCATAAGCGCCAGCTTGGCAAGCTCTAGGGCGTGAGTTCGATCCTCAGTAACAAAAAAGAAAAAAAAAAAGGAAAAGAAAAGAAAGAAAGAAAAGGAGGCATGTTGTAAACTCTAGAATAACCTGTTTGATAGGAAAACCATGCTTCAGTTTGATAGGAAAACCATGCTTCATCATACAAAATCATACAAGAAAAGACAGAAAGATCACAGCAAGATGTACATTTTACAAGAGTATTGAAGTATCATAAGCATAGATTAGATTTAAACACTGCAAAAAGAAGATAAAGTGAAGTAAAATATTTCAGTAATAAAAATGCGTTAAATAAGTGAATGTACAAAAGTTAAAAGCAAAAAATAAGAAACTTATACATGACCCAAACAAAGATGATCTGCCATATTAATGGATTCTCTATCCATGGATTCAAATGTGAATTGAAAACACTTATGGAAAAAATCATGTTCTTTTTGAACATGAACAGACTCATTTTTCTTGTCATGATGCCTAAACAGCTATCTACACAGCATTCATGTTATGTTACATAATTAATCTATAGATGATTAGTAAGCATACAGGAGGATGTGAGTAGGTTGTATGAATGTACTATGCCATTTTATATAAAGGACTGGTTTTTAGATATTAAAATTCTAAGCAAACTATTGGAAAAATCAAATCCAACAAAATATAACAATAATACAAAACAATCAAATGCAACCTAAGAGTGCAAGGTGAGACCAACATGTCAACTTAGCACTGTAATTCATTACATTAACAGAATATACAAGATGAGAAATGTAAGATTATCTAAATAAATACTAAAATTTTGACAAAACTCACCAGTAATTCTTGATTACAATTTCTCCAAAATTTTCAGTATGATGTAGAAAAGAAGTGAAAAACAGTGCAAACACTCCTGGCTGTTTTCTGATTTAATGGAAAAATTTATAGGTTAACATTATTAGATATGTTGTCATCTCTAGGTTATTAGAAGAATAATAACAGCAAAGTGAGAAATTGCTCTATTAGAAATCAAGATTCAATACAAAGCTAGAGTATTTATGTGACACTGGTACAACAGTGACAAATAGATCAATGAAATGAAACCCAAGGACCAGGAATGGGTGAATTATAAGAAAGCTTACTCTGCAGAACTGGGGAGGAATAATATATTTTTCAATAATTTACACAGGGACAATTTGATGCCGATATGAAAAATCTAAATATGAAATGCAAAATAATTAAGCTCCTAAAACATAATAAACTTCATTATAACATCAACATCTTAAAATGGAAAAAAATCTTAAAAGAATTCCCAAATCAAAGCAATTAGGGATGCATATTTAGATGTTAAAATTATAAAGAAAAATAAAGTGATGAAATAAAAGCAATACTAGTGACTGCATTTAAGGAGGGAAACAATTACTGAGGACACGGAGAAAGTATCCAGCGTGCTGATAGTTTAAATCTCGATCCAGTGATGGTTGTGGGCATCTTCACTTTAATAAATCTTGCAGGAAAATATTTTGTGTATTTTTCAGTATTTTGCTAAATTAATTTAAAAATAAATAAATTCTAAGGCTTGGCAAGATGGTACACATATGTAACCTCAGAATTTAGGAAGCCGAGGCAGAAGGGTCACAAGTTTCAGGTCAGCCTAGACACACAGTGACAGGTTTTCATTGCTTTAACCTCTACCCTGCTTCAACTATCCAAATAAAAAATACATATTTTATATATACATATATATATTCATCCTATCTTATAATAGCTCCTCTTTGGACGCTCGTCTCACTTCGCTGTTTGCAGTATAACACGCTCAGCCTTCTCTATCTCCACTATTTTCAAGCCTCACTGTGAAAACATTCAACAGCTAGTTGGGTAGAAGTTTCCCTAAGGGTTTCACAAAATTGAAAAATGAAGACTAAAAGCAACAAGTTACTAAACAGTTTGCTTCTGGGTGACTTTTAATTTGAGTCACACCTGAAAGTCATATCATCAAGTAAATCAACTGAGTCTCGGAAGCTCAGTAAAGGAAACTCTTTCTGCTCCGTGTGTTAACTTCAGCAACAGACAACCCAGTTCCAGGAAAGACTTTCCCTTATTGTGTGGCTTTATTTGAAGACCAAAGGGAATCTTGGCTTTATGGTATTAGTTTATTGTATGAAGAAAAAAGCCTCTGTCAATATCTGCTATTACAATATAACTACTGAAAACCATTTAAAACTCTGTTATTCCGTGTGCTACTGGGTATCATCAAATAAAAATATATAGGAGGTATTCCTATTAATTTTAAATTTTGCCTCATTTATGAAACTACAAAGATGTTAAAAAATTTGTAAATGTTGTTAACGAGTTTAAGAAAATTTATAATGAATAGAATTGGACAAAATATCCCATTGACTGAAAGGAATTCACTAGACTCGGCAATTTGGTCACAGAGGTATTTTTAGCGTGGATAGTGCTACGGTTTGAACATAGTTTAGTGCTATGCTAGAGGCTTGGTTTCCAAAGCAGCAGTGTTGAGAGAAATCAGGGTCTTTCTGCAGTAGCGCAGCTCACCGTGACACCACCCTGAGAAGGGATTAATGCTCGTCTCCCAGGAGCTGGTCGGGTCTCATGCTGCTGTTGTCCCCAGAGCAGGCTGTTACAATTCTGATGTCTCCCTTCAGGCTGTCTCTCTGCATACGCCCCTTTCCCTTCTGTTGTGATGCAGCTAGAGGTCCCTGGTCAGATGCCAGTGCCAAACTCCTTGGACTCTCCAGTCACCAGAATTGTGAGCTTAATAAATTCTCCCTCCTAAAGTATCCTGTCAGGCACCGTATCACAGCTACAGAAAGTAGACAAAGACAGTCTCAGTACAATATGGGGAGGAAGAAAAGTACTCTGAATGGGAATCGAAGCAGTGGAGACAGTTATTTCTTTCCAAGTATCCAGTCTCCCATCTTCCTTTCGTATAAACCTCATAAATTTAGCTATATGTGTGGCTGTAATAGTAAGACCATATTCCTCAGCTTTTGTTGCAATTATGTGTGGCAATGTGTCTAAATTAATAGAATGGGATGCTTGTAACTCCTGTGCTGCCCATATCTTCTCCTCTTCCCCCAAATACAAAAGCAGATACGATGGTACACTAGAGAAGCATTTATAGACTGTGAGCTGGAAGCCAAGTTATTAAGGTTGGCAAAACAGAAAGAGAAAAGGAGTTTGGGTCCTTGCCAATAGAACTGGTACATCAGTTGTGGGCTTCTTGGCTAAACCACTCAACTTGGGTCTTTTTTTCAGCAGCCACAGATCCTGCCCTAATGAACACTGTTACCACAGACTTTTCCAGCTTAATAGCAACAAGGAAGAAGAAATATGAAGGGATAAGAAGGCTAGGCGTAGTAGTGGTGCATGCCTGTAATCCCAGCACTCAGGAGGCTGAGGCAGGAGGATTTTTGTGAGTTCCACACCAGCCTGGGTTATAAAGTGAGCTCAAAACCAGCCTGAACTGCATAGTGAGACCCTGTGTCAAAAAGTCAAGAAAAAAAATAAATAAAAGAAGGGATAAGAATAAGAGAATGATGATTGTTAAGAAAGACATGAGCACATCTTCATAGCTTGAGATTTTAATAAAAAAAGGCTCTTTATTGTACAATCAGAAAGAAAACTGAAGACACAGTTAAAGATTTTATAGTGAAAAAAACTAATCAACGGTGGCCTGTCACCAGGCATGACACAAGGGATGAACTGAGGTGTCATTAGAGAATATTTTGGTACTAGGCACTGGCTCTGATTTTACCTGGAGTCAAGGTTACATGATTACATGTTTATCAAAACTCACTGAATGGCAGCCTTAGTATGGATGCTCTTCATTATAAATGTTATCTCAATGATTTTGTTATTATAAAAAGCAAAACAATCAGCATAAACATAAAAAAGTTAAAAAAAGGACACTCCCAGACTAACACAGCAAACAAACAAAACTCTACATCAAAGTAAATCTTTGCAACATTTTCAGACTATTGGGAGCTAAAACGCTAAGCATTTTTGGAGAAATAAAGCAAAAGCACAAAAAGTAGGTTACAGACCAAAGATCTGAACTGAGCATGGTATTAGAATTCTCACAGCAACACTGGAGACGGTCAGAAGAAATAACTCCCAACATCATTAAGCACACTTTCAAAATTCTATATAAAAAATGGTCCAGATCTGGCCAAACTCTCAACTGAGTATGAGGGTAAAATATTGACACTTTAGGATATTCTAGAATTCAAATGCTTTACTCAACAAACATATATTTGTTGGAAAATGAAGAACATCCTTCACTAAATGAGGATGTAAATAACAACAACCAAATAAAGACAGCTGTATTAGTCACTTTGGTATTGCTGAGAAAAAAGACTCTGATTTCTGCAATTTAAAGGAGGAGAAGTTTGTTTTGGCTCACAATTTCATGTTCCATGGTCCTCTCCCTCTAAGTGAGAAGCGTCAGAGCAGAAGGGCATCATAAAACGAAACTGCTCATTTATGGAGGCCAGAAAGCAGAGAATTGAAGAAAGAGAAGAAAGGGCCGAGAACCAGATTTAGTCCTCCAGGTCATGCCTTCATGATTTACCTCCTCCAATTAGCCTCCACCTCCTAACAGCTCATTCAGCTACAAACTAATCAATAGATTAAATCACTGATGTAATGAGTACCTTTACAATCCAATCACCTCTTCAGGAATCTCTTAATCCAGTCAGACTGACAATCAAAATTAACCTATACAACAGCAGATCCTGGAGACAGGGATCACTGACAGGCGAAGGACAAAAAAAAAGTCCCTCAAAAGATGGTGAGAGAAAATCACACACCTCCAGAGTTCAAAAGTAAAGGCCAACCAGTTCAGACCGCTGTGAGGCAGAATGGTTCTCCAAAGAACAGAGGAGAAAAAGCCCCCATGGTTTAGACAATGTGTACTATCTTACTGAAAGAAGTCTTAAAGCATTTTCTCTTGAAAAGCTCAGGCTGTATAAAGACCTAAGCAAGCAAAAACAGGGCAATTGCTAACTGCAAGGAAAATAGACTTTTATGAAAAGGAAATTTTAATGTGCTAGGTTGCCAGGTGGCTCAGTGGTGAACAATACATAAAAATGAACACAATAGGTCAATTCCATCAAGAAATGCCAATTTACCTTTACTAGCAAGTAGCAATATTTTTATCTCTTTCGGGGCATGTTGACAACCCTGCCTGATTATCATTAAATCCACAGATACTTACTGGTAGCTGAACAGGGAGCACAGTGACCTCCTTAGGAGATACAATCCAGCAGAGCTTCCAAAAAGAGATTACACATAATTAAGGGTTTCTGATCTTGAAAAATCCACCAGTAACCTTCAAAGGTATTACCTATTCAATTTTCAAGGCAATAATATGCAGGATAAAAAGTTACAAGTTTGGTGTAGAAATTGGATGTTCTGTTTTCTAATTCACTGCATGAAACTGTGATTTCGGAAGTTAATGCTCCTCAGAAAACCAACAATAAAAACTCTCCCAGGAATCCCTTCATCCTCACTGTGCAGCATCAATTCTCCTGGTTAAAAAGATACTTATGAAAATCATTTTGCCTGCCATCCATCTCAGTAGGTGGGCTCCATTATCTCCACAGCTGCACAAACTCTTGTCATTTTATTTTCTAAACTTTCACTTGCAGGGAACAGTAGATTAATATTTTCTGCCTTCTATGACTCATTCTTAAGGAGTCCCCATGAGTTCAGTGAACCACGCCCTTTCAGAATTGTCCCAAATCTAAGTGAGACGACCCTTCACATGCGAATTTTAAACATCTGCCTTGAAAATCATCTGACAAGTGCAGCTAACTTAGTCCCCTGGCTGTTAAGTGCTCTAAGGCACCTGAAGGGATTATATTTCTAAAAAATTAGTCTTGCTTTGCATTTTCCACAATTAACAGCATGAAGCTACGGTTAAGTAACAGGACTTAAAAGAAGTCTGTAAAGTTAATGAGTGGCACAGTTAATTATGAGAGTATAAAAATTAGAATCTGTGGCAACATACTATAGATTATCATCTTAATTTAATTTGACTTTTTTCTCAATTATGTGCATTATTCCTTGTAAAGTCCACATGAAGGGCCTCAGTAACTTGATAGTACTGCAAGCTATCTGACATTCTTACTTGTACTCTCGCTAGCTTCTTGTATTTTTGTTGGTTTTCAAAAGCACGTGTACTGCTGATTAGAAAGTTACTATGCCTTACATACTGACAATCATATAGTGAATAGAATATCTGAGTGCTTTATTTCTAAAATGTCAACAAGTAAAACAAGTACTGAAGATTGACAGGAAACTTAAATGATGCTTCTAAGGATGCTTTGAATTTATCCATAACAAAATTAAAGCACATGAGCAGTGGTGAAATAAATGTCAACCAGCTAAATATCACAACCAAATATTCTCTCCACTGTGCAAGAGATCATGAGAGGAAATAGGTTAATTACAGCATAAAAATTTGAATTGGACACTATATGGATTGCTAATACTGACTCCTTAAAATGGATATCAAAAAGGTGGTAGAATCTGAAAAATAGATTACAATCTCAGTGGGAAATAATGTTTGAATCCTTCCATTTACAATGTTGTATCTTTTTTGATAGACAAAATTGGGGAGTTCCTTAATCTAATAAGGATGTAATAGCTTACCTAATGTAACAGAAGTCTTAGTTGTACAGTCTTAGCTGTAAAACCCTTTAAAACACTACCAGATCTTTCTTCCACGCTCTGTCAGACCTCAAGGATAGTTACTTAAAACATGAATATCCCTGTTCCGCTCTGCTATTGTGCACCAGCTACTGACCAGGAAATAGTGAGGCTGGAAGATGCACATGCTGGAATCCCTCCCACAAATGAGAAGAGAGTTGATTTTAAAATTTTAGTACATGCACAGTTGTGACAACATTTTAGTAGAGAGATCTTGTGAAAAGGTACTTTGTGTTCAAGTCTTCCAAATGGTCAGAGAGTGACTGGGTGAACAGTACCCTAAAAAAACCAACAAGAACAGTGAGAGGGAGTGGACAGGGCTTGGTCCTCTGTGTGCTTATGCCGCCATGCTTGTGAAAACATTGTGGAAATCTACAGACCTCCACTTTACTGCCTCATTATGTAAGAGCATTCTACCTGGTACCAATAGTGCAGTCACAGTAGCAGGCTTGTGGGGCACTGATGGCCAACTATCTAACAAAAATTCACTGTTTGTTTTCCAGAGAATGCTGGTGAGGTTGGGAGACAGTTGCCAGTCAGAGAGCCACTTCCTAAATATCTTGGATTCTGTAGATCCAATGTGACTAGTTCCCGTTAATGTGAGAAGAGATTGTGTCATCTCTATGCTGGACCCTTCAATAAGCAGTTGGACCTGAGGTAGAAAACTCAGAGGCCCCAAAGATGGAAACAGTCTAAATTCCCATTCTGTGAACTCCTCACTAATCAAGTAGATTTGGACAGAAGTGAAAAACAAAAACGCTTCGTTTATTAATTAGAGCAAGTATAATAATCCTGTAATTCCAAATCAATGGTAGAGTAAAATACAATTTAGTATACAGAGTTTGTTTAATTTCTAGTTAGAGAACTGTCTGAAGCTGGCTAAACAGATGGGCTGCTCTCACCATTGAAAAGTTATAACCATTAAAGATACTCCATTTGTCCAGAATATTTAATAAATGCTTTGCTAGCAAGTATTAAAGTTACTGGAGATGTTTGGATTTCTTGTAGACGTAAAATAATATTAATAAATTATCAATTTGGAAAATGAGAAATTGATAGACATTAAATGAGTAGATAAAGGTGAGAATGAGAAATTCACAAAGGACAAAGGGTTATTTCCAACCCTTTGGAATCAGGAATCAGGTAAGCTATTACATCTCCATTTTCTCCCCTTTGAAATGTTTAATATTAATCATGTTTATCTGTTTAAAAGGTCAAGTCAGAAAAAAATGGACAGTGCTTTAAAATCTATGAAATACTAAAAAACATAAATCGATATCAATGATAATGTATTAGAAAATCAAAATAAGTGTGTAGATTTTAAGGCAATGAAATTGTATTAATTTATCTTCAAGATTAGATTTGAAGTACAAGGAAATTTGTAATTATACATTTTAATAAGGGAAATAAATTCTAGAGGTGAACTGAAAGGTGACAATTAAGGGATGGTATATTTAATAATGGATTAAAATGACATTTTAATATAAGCAATGCAGCCTTTGTTAGAGAAAAGGATACTTAGACAATTAGATTTTTTTCAATACAAGGAGCAGGTCTTCTTAAAACATGTATTTTTTAATCTATCCTATTTACTGTAATAAACATATTTAATGTTTTAAATAGTTCATTTATTTTTCATAAAGAAATATTAACAGATTTGAGATTTGTAAAGACCATTTTAATTATGTTTTGATTTGTTTGTAAGAATTTCTATAGCAACTGTCACCATAGTTTTCAGATTTTGAGACAAATCTATGGAAAACCTAGGAAAACCTTTCAGTAAGTGAGTAGTTTTGCTCATGAAGTAAGGGAAGCCCGAACTAGAGAATGGGATATGGGAAGAAAGTGAAAGAATGTTTTAAAGCTTTTTGTTTAAGTGAATGAACACCTTGGAAAAATAACTCCAGATATTCCCAAAAGGTGACAAAGGACTGAAATGTATCAGATAAATGTCTAACTTAGCTGTGTTCCTTGAGACATTTAGTGTTCCCTCAATCTCCTGAAGCACCAGGCACCTAACCATCCGGCCTGAGGCATTGATTGTCTGTGTGATGGATCCGCCTGGCTCAGGCAGCAGCTTCAGTTTGGGCCCACGTGAGCCAGCACAAGATGCCCCTGCATCAAAAGACATGAACTCAGCAACTTCTTGATTTTCCCACTTCCCACCATCCGTGCCACCCATGCTAGGACTTTGATGTCAGCAGGCTGTCACGCCCCACACAGCCCAGATGCTTACTTCCAACCCAAGAAGTTGCCTGGCTTGAGGCCACCTGGTTCTCTTTGCCATCTCTGCTCCCCACTGTGGGGAGGTCCCTTTCCAGTGACACAGAGATAATCCATTAAGGTCTCACCCAACCAAAGCCCATTCTTTCCGGACCTGGACCAGGTTACTTTCATATAAGCCCTGGTATTGTGCCACGTACAAGCTGCAGCATGCAAGAATCAAGGTGGGATATAAAGACCAATCCTAGCACATTAAAAGACTCAAATGAAGTTCATCTCCTTTTCACTCAGAAACATAAAAACAAATAGTGAAATAACAGTTATATACCTAATATTCATAATTGAAAATTGTTTTAAGAACTTATTTAAAGGAAAGCAATAATAGAAATGAAAAGTAAATATTTCAATCTAATGAAAACTAATAGAAACTTAAGAATAGCAAAATTTGTAAGAGGAAATCAAGAAAGCAGGGAAAACAAAATAAAGACATTAAAATTAATTTTTTAATCAAAATACTTATATTTCATATATCACTTATGTCTTAAATTTATTTTTTAGTAATTTATTTTAAATAAATAATGATTGATGTGCCAAAGACCTGACTACAAGATTAATCACTATAACATTGTAACTGTGTTTAATTATACAAAAACAGGAAAATGATATAGTCAAAGGGACTTATGCCATGTATCATAAAGATAAATCCATAAAGTATTTTAAGTGATGTAAAAATTTCAGATTTTATTAAAAATACTGAAAACAACTAGTTCATATTTAGAATAACAATTCTGTTTTAAAAATTAATACATATTAATCTCTCTTTCACTCTCTCTGTCATATGTATATAGGGAGAGAGATCAAAATATTAGCAATTGGAGAAAATTACTGATAAATTAGCCTTTATTATTCTCCCAAAAAATTTACTTTTGCAATAAAAGTATAAAAAATGTATATAATTTCAGCTTAATAAAATTTTTATAACTTATTCAGAAGAGCTACATCTAATGAAATGTTAACAAAGATTAAAACTACAAAGATGAGGAAGAATTTAAAGGTAAACAAAATAAAAAACAATCAGTGATAAAATCACTACTTTCACAAAAATAAACTTAAATGGGTTAAGAAACATTTATTTACAATACTATAACACATTATCACATAATCTATGAATATTTGATTATATTAATGAAAATATTATAATGCAATACTAATTTCTTAAGGTCACTTAAAATATGCAACAGATGTATATTGCATAAAGCTAATACTAAATGCACATATAAAGTTTTATATGGTTACATTATGTGCAATACCTATTATGACATTCATAATAAAGACTAAAATAAATAAAGCTAGATATTTATAATGGTATTTCATGGTGATACATTATGAATATTAAAAATGTATACATTATAATTTATATTTATAATACAAATTATTTTACAGACAATATGAAAGTGAAATATGAAATATGTATGTTACCAAAACTAACCATATTATGTAATATATAAGCTATACAATTTGAAGAGACAGGTAATAAAAAGGTAACATTAAAAAGTCGGTTTTCCTTTTGTTTATAACAAATTCATTAGTATATGCTCAGAACATGGAGCACACAGAGAAGGATACTTTTAAGAACAATAACAAAAAATCAGTGGCATGAGTATCTTTTTCCTAGCATTTTTAAGGTGATTATAAAATATAGCTCCTAAAATAAAACGTTTTAACAGAGGACTGACATTCGGTCTGTGTGACAGTATGGGATTCCTTGCTGCTAAACATCTTGTACAATGGTACAATGTATTAATGTCCACTGATGTCACCATTATTTGCTTTGGGAACAAAAGGGTAAAGACAAGTACAATCTATCAACCTTTTAATCTGCTAACATCTCTTAATGAGGACTAAGAACCCTAATATTCATTTGCTCAATAAACAAGCCATTTAGGGCTGGGGATTTAGCTCAGTGGCTTAAGCGCCTGCCTGGCAAGCGCAAGGTCATGAGTTCGATCCCCGGTACCAAAAAAAATAAAAAATAAAAAAAATTTAAAAAAAATAAAAAAATAAACAAGCCATTTTATATAAATAGGTCAACACAGCCTGAGGCTATTTCACAATGTTTGGTCAGTTTTTAATGCTTGCTGGGATTCAGATGCTATAAATACACACAAAGAATGGCCACTCATTTTTAAATATGGATATTATAAATGAAGGAAATCATTGCATGTGATACATGTGTTTTGACATCTGCCATTCTTATCCTGGATAAATCACTGTGGTCTGGCACTTGAGCACTTAAACTCTGGGGCAGCACTGACTAGAATGCATAATCTCGGAACCCTAGTGGATTGGTTTATAGGTAAAGCTTGCTCCCTAAAGGATAGGTCATGCTCAAAATTTATGTTTCTACCCAACTGTAGCCTCCCCAGTGTCTGCTATGTTTGCTCAATCTTCATGTTTTCCCTAGGACTATATACCTATATACTGGAAGCTGCTTGGATCATCTTGTACATTTGATAGCAAGAATCTGGCTCCACAAGGGCAGACCACCAAGCCCAATAACTGTAACGCACTGTCTTACCTATTCAAGTATAGCTGACACTTGGACATTAGCAAGAGTAGGAATGCAGGTTCTGGAGGCAAACCTCTCATTTCCAGTCCTAGTTCAGACGCTTTTAAATTGTGTAAAGATTGACTCTTGTAACTTCTCTGAGCCTCTGTCTTTATCTAAGAAAAATATCTCCAGGGGGTTGTTTTGCACATTAAAGGAGGATGACACATGACAGCTCTTAGTAAAGGGATGTAGGAGTGGGATATCTGTGGAAAGAGGATATAAAACATTGAAGAGCTCAGGTAATGAGGACAGCCCATGGATTCCTTTGTCCACGGAGGAGGCCTCAGAACTGATGACTGGGCAGAGATGTCTGGGTTTTGAAGTACATACAATTCAGGCTCTAACTCCTGTGAAGAGGATTCAAGTTTAAATCTGGGTCATTAAAAGGTAGAATCCTAGATAATTAAGCATAAGTTAGGTGCCAAGAAAATAGCACAGTCACCTTAGCAATAAACACACCTGAAATGCAGAACTAAGTCTTCTGAAATTTCAAACAGTAAAGAAAGTAATTTTTTCCAGAGTACTAAAAGGAAAGGGAATACAGATATAGGTAAAAGTTGAAGTTAACATTGTATGAAGAGAAAGTGAGCAGGCCCTTAGAATCAGCCTTTCTCTTCAGTCATAGGAAAGCGTCAAAAGGGCTACCGGCCTAGCAGTCTTGCTAAAGGACAGCTGTGACCATCATCCAATTCCTCTCTCAGAACCAGGCACTCTGTGGATTACAGAATTATACATAATCTTTTAGCACCATATCATATGGACCAATTTTTCTTTATATGCTATCCTCAAATATTACCCACGTATACCTAATTCTCCAATGAAACAGACTCGGAACCACAGTGTTTATTTTCCTGCCTCTGAGTTTTTACTCTTATACTTTCTCCTTCCTGGAAATCCCTGCTATGGTTTAACCTTACATAACTGACTCACTTAAAGGTTTAACTCATACACAACTTGTATGGGGTTGTAACCTGGACTGGGCATAATTTTGAGTCCCTAAGATAAGACATGAAAGGAGTAGCCCAGTTAACTATTACTGAATGTGGGAAATTATTAGGGACATGTGAGAAATCTGTCACATCTTCCTCATAATTTTAGGCTCTTCAGGCTTAGGGGCTTGTTTCTACCTAGCAACATTCCCACCAGAGGACACAACAAAATTTCCAATAATCTTCTAACATTTGTATTGTATTAAAGTATAATTTACATACTTTTATATTTACCATATTAAAATACACTTCTATTAGTTTTGTGAGGTGCATATAACCAAGGAACCACCATCAAAACAGATATAAAGTAATTTCATCACCCCAAAATATTGTCTCATGCTTTTATAAGTCATCTCCTTTCCTAACTTTGATATCTAGCAACAACTGGTATAATTTCTGTCCTAATGTTTTCTTTTCCAGAATTGAATTACCCAGTACATAATCTTTAGTTAAGTCTGTCTCCTTCACTTAGTATAATGTATATTGGTGCATGCATCAGAAGTTCACTTTCTTTTATTGCTGGGTAGTTTTCTATGGTATAAAATACTCTATAGTTTACTTACTGGCTAAGCAGCTGAAGGACATTTGGATGATTCATATGTTTTGGCTCCCATGTATAAGGCTACTATAAACATTCACACACAGATTTTTGTGTATTTATGTGTCTGTAAGTTTGCAAGTTTACATTTGTAAGTTTTCGCTTCTCCTGAGTAAGTGCCTAGGAGAAGGATTGCTGGGTCATTTGGAAAGTGTATGTTTACCTTTACAAGAGACTTGAAAACTATTTTTTAAAATGCCTATTCTATTATTCATTCCTCCCAGCAATCAATATTTGAGATTTCCAGCTGCTCTGGTCCCTCAGCAGCACTTCGTATAAATGCAACTCTCGTTTTTTTTTTTTATTTAGATATTCTAATAAACACAGTTAGTATCTTCCTTGCAGTTTAATTTGTTTTCTCTAATGACTAATGTTGCTAAACAATTTTTTCTTTCTCTTTATACAGTTTCTTTAGCAAAGTGTTCCTTTATATAGTTTACTTTATATTGGGTTTTTCATTTGGTTATTGAATTTTGAAAACCCTGTATGAAAATTCTAAATACAAGTTCTATATGAGATATGTATTTTGCAAATATCTTTTTCTTCTTTGTGGTCTCTTTTCATTCTCCTAACAATGTTTTCTGACAAGTACAAAATTACAATCCTCAGAATCTAATTTATAGTTTGTAGATTACGCTTTTAGGATCATAGTTAAGCAACCCTTGTAGAACTAAAAGTCTCAGATATTTTGTCCGTATCTTCTTCTAGAGGTCTTAGGCTTTATATTTTACATTTAGACCTATGATTAATATTGAATTAATTTTTGTATAGCATGTGTGGCAAAGGTTGAAGTTCTTTGATTTACAAATGTATTTATAATTTTTCCAGTATCATGTGTTGAAAAGACTTTATTCACTGAATTGTTTTTTGCACCTTCATCAATGTTATTTGACCATATATGAGAGCCTATAATTAAAGTTTCTAATCTTTTTTATTAAATTGTCTATTGGTCCTTTCTCTAGTATCATGCAATGTATTACAGTAGTTTTATAATAGTAAACCTTGAAATCAGGTAATACACATCTTCTAATTTTGTCCGTCTTTTAAAAAATCATATCTGCTATTCTAGTTATTTTGCCATCTCTAAGGATAAAGTCAGCTTTCCAACTTCAATCAAAATTCTGATATTGAGTTAAATTCATTAAATCCTTTCTGGTTCTTAGAGACAAAAATTTGTAAATTTAAATGTGGTACGTTTATAAAAATTGCTCTGACTCAGTTTGGAGACAATCCTATTGTACATGAACCTATCAATGTCACCAGTCACTCTGGGTTTTTCAAACCAATAAAGCAGTCAAAAAGGAAAGGAATCCCATGGTGGATGGCACGATTGGACCTGACTATCATCAGGAGATGGAAATGCTATGCTTTGAGGGTATAGAGAATAATAGATCTGAAACTAATGATTCATGCAGGATTTCTCTGCACTCTTCTCCCTGTCGTTAATGGCAAATAGGCAAGTGCAATGCCACACCCAGCCTGAGAAAACCACAGGACTCAGGGATTCAAGCCATCCCAGATTTGGAGCAAGAAAAATCTGCATCCCTTGATGGACCCTACTGCCTTCTTTGATTTGGCAATGTGCCTAAAGGGTGAGTCATGCCAGGGCTTTCCAAGGCTCTTCCCAGGAGTTTGGTTGAGGATGCCAAGACAACTACATTTCTGCTTACCTCCTCTGTCCACCCTTTTCCTCCCAGTTTCCTAGAGGGTTGTTTCTGGGAATACTTTGCAGTGCACTTCCTGAACATGAACCTGCTCAGAATCTCTGTCCTGGATAATTTCTGCAAAGATGCAGCGACACATACCTCATCCTCAAGTTCTCTGAACCTGATGTGCAGCACAGACACATTTTTCCTCAAGTGTTCTCACATGTTCACAATGTGCATTCTCACCAAAGTCCCCAGTGTATGCACTGACTGTAGGCAGTGCTGCGACCCAATTCTTGTGGCTCCTTTTTAAGAAAAAGACTTCCTTTGAAGGTCTATAGTACATGAGGGAAGAGTCTTATGGTGTTGAGGGCAAATAATGGGAATTTTTTATTTTAGGATGTTAGATTTATTCCAGATTGTTAGATTGTTTAGATTGTAATTGATTGTTTCAGGAGATAAATAAATATAAAGGTACTTCATCATGATGTTATTTATTATACTATCATGATGATCTACAAAATTAAATCCAAAAGGCCTGCTGACTGGCATTAGAAATATTATAAGAAGTGAGACATACCAAAGAGGTAAACCATAGCAGACTTCTACCCCTGCGTCACGCCTGGTTCCTGCCAGTCAATAAAACCACTTTTGTTTTATTGGAATAAATGTTCAATTCCTGGTATCTAGGAATTTTGTTTTATTGGATAAATGTCCAAAGTGGAAACAAATCTCTCAGCCCCTCCTGTGTGAGGCTGTCAGCTGGTTTTCTGCTACAAAGTCAACAGGTGTTTTCCATTAGACAGCTGCGTCAGCTGGAGCAAATCACTTTACATCTCGAGGCCTCATTTTCTTACTTTCGATTAACATGTTAAACTAGGTCTCCCTTAGGTTTCTTCTAAAATAACTGATTCTAAATGAAAGACACTCCTGAAATGCCTTCATTTAATGCCTAAGTAACTGATCTGAGGTTACATTAGCCTTGCAGCATTTAGCAAGCAGGATATCTCACCCATCCAAACATATGCTATTTCCCTTAGGTGAGCAATAAAGAACTGAAAAAAAATTTCCTGAGTCCTTTCCAAAAAGAAATTAGTTCTCTTCTCTAGTTCTTAAAAGTTTCTTTCAATGGTAAGGCTGGAGGAATTGCTTTATTGTTTCAAGGAAAAAAAAAAAGGAAAGAAAGTTTAAGGAGTAAGACATTTCCTTACTATAATAAAAATAGATTTGCTTTCATTTACTTCAACTTATTTTTGACTCTCAGGATACCACTGACATAATTAGTTATCCGGACACTCTGATGAAACATGCCTTGGGGATAAGCCACTGCAGTTCACAGGAAGTAAGGAATAACTTTAATCTGCTTTATACTATGTCTATTTTATATATGGTTTCCTTGGAAGGAAATGGCCTGCTGCTTTACCAGTTCAGATAAATATCTATCTAGAACTTAAAGACTTGGCAAGATCTTTTATTTTTCTTTTTGGGGGATATTAAAGTTTGAACCCAGTGCTTTCACAAGGAGCTACATTCTTAGTCTTATTTATTTATTTATTTATTTATTGTCAAGCTCTTGCTAATTGCTAGGTTACCCAGCCTGTAGTCAAATATGTTTTATCCTTCCACCTCAGCCTCTCAGATCGCTGGGATTACAGGTACATACCACGATAACCAATTAAGCCAATACTTTCTTTAAAACAACACTCCTACTAGGATAAACAGAGTCCTGTAAGAACATCTTGGAAATTATGGGGCTATTTTTGCCCTCTAGCAAAGTCCTACATGAGTAGTCACCTGTTGCAAGGAATTTTTCATGACAGCCTGCTTTTCTCTTTAATGCTCCATTTGGATGGCATTTGACTGGTTTGATTTAAATTAAGTGTGTAGGCAGGTTGTGTTATTTTCCAATTCGTTTTTAAGGTGGTAAAGCAGCTATTCAAAACAGTTGGCACAGAAGGATTGGGATGCACTAATTTAAATCAACATCAGTAAAGGGGGCATGTTTAGTTGATGTGGGTTTAACCACAGTTAGCCTCACCTGGAGCACCATCATCAACCCCTCAAACCCACACTGAGGTCTAAGGTTAGGAAGAAGAAGAAGGCTCTTATCTGGTGCACAGAATGGTACTCTTCAGGTATTCTCTGAGGGTCAGAGTTCACCCAGGAAACTACGGTTGCCCACATTACCCAAGACAGCATTCTCCTAAAGGCAGTCACATGGGCAATGAGAGATGTACACCTTTCAATAATGCTCCCTGGATCACTAAGTAAACAAATACATACGTAATAGTCTTGGTCCCACATTAGAGTCAGGCTATTAAATATAGCAATGAGTGACAACTGTTAACAGAAAATCTTGTCTCTATCCTATCTTTTCCATTGTCCTTTCAGCAATGGATAAGCTGGCTGGTTTCAGCTAGCCTCGCCTTTTATCCCATTTGAGTTCTGATTTAGAGAAAGAACAGCACAGCACATAAGTCTAGTGACAGGTCTTACTCAGTGAATTCAAATTGAACTTGATTATTTTAGACAAATTTTAAAACAGCAGCTTAACATAAACTATTAAAATACCACTTATTCCTATTAATTTGATTTCCTCCTTGTGTGCCATGAACCACAGCCAAGAAATCAACAGGAAAGCAAATCAAAATATTTGTTAGCTATGATGCATTTCAAAATTCCCTAGTCCGTGCCAAATCCTCTTGCCATTGTTACCTACCACATCCCTCAAGGGAAGCGCTTCAGCAAGCATGATCATTTATTTTAAGTTTGCTTCCAAATTAAAAAGACATTTAGTTCCGCCTGTAAAGTAGCTATTGCTGAACAACTGAAATCTTTATTTATAGCTGGGCTATTTATTTCTAAATAACCATGGAAAAATTAAAAGATGGAAAACTGTAGCACCATAGGCTTCTCACTGGATGAAACAATTTCCAGCAAGTGTGTAATATAAACTTCTTTATTTAACTAGCTATCTGATTGCTGTTTAGTGACAGAAGTTACATTTTTTTTAATATGCCACATGTACCAATCATATCAACCAGAGATGCATTAGTTCAACAAGTGCAGCTCTAGTGAATATCAGAAACACTGCCTCAGCCACCATCGTCTCCAAGGCATCTCCCATGGATTTTAGGATTAGGGTTTAGAAGAGATTTTTACTAGCAGCGCAAGCTAGAGCTGACTGAGAAGGACCTGACGCCCTTCCCTCATCTTTGGCTCTTGTAGCTTCATTGTATCAGTGGCTGCATGATATTAGTAATTGCATAGTACCAGGCGGTGATGGCATAGACCCAGAAACATTCAAAAGAGTCGGGATACCCAAGGATCATTTCCTCTTTAGTAAATTCTGATGATCCCCCTTCTCAAGAACCAAGAGGAATAATCCTCTCTAGACCTAAGACTACACATTTATAGAAAAGGGTGCTGAGTTGGCTTAGTTTTCAGCCAAGATTATAACCAATATATGTAAATATACTGTTATACTGTGTTATGTCCATAAAACTCTACTTGCTTGTAGTTTTACTCAGTATATATTATTATTGACGGTAATTACACGGCCCTTTAAGCAGTTTAAAATACACATTTATATTGGTATCACTTTTTAAACCATATACAATATTTTTAAAGAGCCTTGAATCTAAAGTCAATGTTCTTGCTAGCATAGACTTAGATGGCTATTATCACATAAAGAAGAGGAATTTCCTATTTAGAGCAACTGATTACACTTAAACTAGAGATGCCAGGACCAACCAAGGGTGTTAACAAACAGAGGAGAGCCTCTGAACCAAACCAGATTTCACTAAATTCTAAATGCAGTTCAGTGATGAGACAAAAGGCACTGGAGACAAGTGTGACCCTTTCTCCTCCTTGCTGTAGGTGCTATTTAGCCATCTTTGACTGCTAGGTAACGCTGAAGAAAAATAAGAGATTAAGTAAACAGGAAAGGTTGAGTATTTAAAGCTTAAAATGAAAGACTGAATTCTAATGTGGCATTAATTTTGGCATCAAGGTAAACACCTTGAAAACAGATGGTGAAGAAAGAGGGACACATAGAGGGGAGAGAAGTAAGGACAGAGGAAAGGAAAGAGAGGGGGAGAGAGGGGAGGGAAGAAAATAAAAGATTTTTCAGAAGATGGATATTGACAAATTCCAAGGAAATAAATATAGTTATCAATGAGAAAATGACAAACAATAACAGTAAGGCAAACATGGGTGAGTTGTTCTAATGCTGCTTTCTTTTTCTTTTTGCTTGTCTGTGGTACTGGGGATTGAATCCTGAACCTTCAAGCAATACTACTTCCTCAATCCTTTTCTAATTTTTTTTTTTTGAGACAGAGTCTTGCTGAGTTGCAAAGTTGCCCGGTTGCCCGGGCTGGGCTCAAACCTGCCTCAGCTTCCCCTAGGGGATTATAGACATGCCCCATCACACATGGCTGCTACATCATTTTTAAATCTGACTTGAAATTCAACATAACAAATTATATAGCATTTTAATGTTTTGTGTACATTCAATCCTCAATAAGTGTGGCTGGGAGATATTACTAACTACATTAATATACTATTCCATCATGTATACTTATCCCAAATCCACACAGAAGCAACTGGAAAGTTCAGTCATAAAAATCACCACGTTGTTCTGTTCACTGTATAATTTAGTTTGAATGCACACTTTGGGAGGTTTTACTCTTGTCTTTTTTCTAGTGCTCTGTGAATGTTAGATTATTCCTGAAGCAATATCGGTAGTAAAATTATTTCATCTGCTTCTGACATTTGAAAACAAATGTTCTAATGATGTGGAAAATGATTTTACAGGAAGTTAATTTATTCTATTAATTTCCACAACTCCTCTAGTTTTCTTGGCATTTCTCCCCAGAAAGAATATTTAATGTAATTATTTGGCAAGGCATCTCTCTCCCTCCCTCTCTCTCTCTCTTTCCGTGTCTCTCTCTCTCTCTCTCTCTCTCTCTTTGCTACAAAAACAATACTCAATTTTATTTTGTGTATGAATGGAAAACAAATTACTTATATTTCCATACCAGAAGTGTTATCCTAACCTTTTATGAAGACTGTCATTAATATCAATTAAAAAATAAACTCTGGAAAGGCAGTGATATTTCTACAGTATGCTGTAAATAAAATAATAATCCTTAAACGTCACTATGTTACTGATAAAACAATTATAATACTATTTTCCACTAAAATACCATCACTAATTCACTCATTACCTACTGAAACACATAGTGTCACTTTCAAATGAAAAAATGCAGAAGACTGACAGAGCAAGCTCACAGGAAAAATGTGGGCAGCAAAATAATTAGGTTGTTGCCCTGACACCTCCCATGCACATCACCTTTACGTAAAAATAACACATCTGGCCAGTGATAGAGCTCGGCAGCACAGTGCCTGCCTAGTAAGCGAGCGCAGAGTCCTGAGTTTGATTCCCGGTACAAAAACAGAGGAACGATATCACCTAACTAGGATTGAGTGATAGATGAAAATTAAACTGTGTAATAATTTATACAATAAAACTGCTAGCTAATTTTATTGACTATGAGATAGTTATATTAACAAAAATAAATGATATGGCACAATTAATACAATTATCACTAATTTAATGTGGTATTAGAGAATCAAATCAGCAAAACTGATTCAGTGTTTCCAACTACCTAATGTAAAGCTGTATAAAAACTGTTTTCATTTATATTGTTACAACCTTATTCAAATGAAAGAAATAGCTAGCCTAATCAGCAACTGCTTTGCTTATATATACCAAAAATAAAAATAGAAAACAAAAAAGCAGGATTTGGGGGATGAAATAAATTCTAAACATATATCATAGCATAACAGGATATACTAATGTATTGTTTTCTTGCAATTCATGAAATATAAAGACATCTAAGTGGATAATAGTTTTATGTAACAGTAACTTTAAGTTGGAGAAAATAATCAGACGTCACATAAATGATAGCCTCATATTTGTGCACATTTTAAATATTTAATATTTTGGAATAAATATATTTCTTTGCCTTGCTTCTATAAGAAGTTTACTTTCATAATCACCATTCTCTTGTGTATTTGTTGATCATTGATATTGATTCTCCTCTGACTAGCACCTTAGAATGGTGCCAAGCAAAGAAATGGCAAAAAAATATTTGCTGGATGAGTTAAATTGTTTGCATAGAAATCTCTGTCAAGGAAACATCAACAACCTATATTTCCAGGAGCTACTCTATCTCACTTAGGTCCATAATGAGTAAAGAGAGGTTAAGCACTAGCTGCTTCCATTCCAAGGTAGAAGTCTCAAGGTAAACCTCAGGGTTATTAACACTGAGTCAATAATTCATTACTCAGTATGTCCACCTTTCTCCAAGATGAAGTGTGATTAATATTTTCTATGTCCTTGCATTTTTCTTAACACTATTTTCAAGCTGAGTTCAGATCTTAAACTTTTTAAATTTTATACTTTTACCGTTATAAAAATACTTGCAAAGGTCTCAAATGAAAATGATACTAAATTAAGAAACAAATGTGGGAAAGAGGCATGAGAATAATGCATTTGGAGTTCAGGCTATCTTGAAGTTCAACTTGGCAAAATCTCAATGAATAACTTTTTACTAATTCATCACAAGTGCGCTCTCCGATGTAATGAAATATAGGCCATTGCTATGACGTAGTAATGGCTCACTCACTGACAATCTTTGGCTTCCACGCCAGGGCCCTGCCATCCATTGGCTGCCACAAGAGACTATACAACTAAGGTCTTTAGTGTTCTACAACCTCGCTTCCCTCTTTTAATAATTCTGGCAGTGGCCCTTGCTATGTGCAGAAAAGGAGGGATTCCTCAGGGAAAGTGATATACCATTGTATCAAACAAAACACGTGCAGGAATGGAAATGCAGGGTCCCACCGACTTGTTTTATGAATTCTGATATTCCACGTGCCTTGAGGCAAGATGCAGAGGAGGGCCGGTCAGTTTCATGACAGCATACTTAGGAACACGGACAGGTCAAGCAAACAAAAATCCTTACATCCCTACATCCACCTTAAAGTGCTGTTTCTCATCTCCTTACCTGTCTGCTTGAGAATCTTTTGTGCGATATTTAAAACCTCATCAGTAAAGAAGAGCAACAAGTTTTGATTGGTATCTAGTCATGTTCAATGATGATGATTTGTACAGCCTTTTGTTCTGTGGTTGTTGAGAATGACTTGGTTCCTTAACAAAGTTTAATTTTAACAACATTTTTATGCTGCATTTTATTCCATGCATAGGGGACTATTAAGATCATTTTAAGCTCATTAGAAGTGGTTGTTTCTTGTTTTTGTTTTTTTCTTTCTTTCTTTTTTTTTTTTTGTTCTTTTGGGGTTTTTTGAGGGAGTTTGTTTGTTTGTCTGTTTTTAGCCAATTAGGCTGGCTGAAGTAGTTAAAGTCAATTAAGGGAAAAATAAAAAATGATACATACTGCTTTAAGTAAACTTTAATTCAACTTGAAATGCAGGCATTCACATATATTTGCCAATTTTCTGAGTTTGAAACAATACTTTTCCTTTGACTGTTGTTTCTACAATTGGTGGGCCACATTGTCTTTCTTTAGGAAGAAAAAAACAGGCAACAATATACATAATTTGAACTTGACTGTCTCAAAAATGAAGTCTACAAAAAGGGTTAACTGCGAGGTTTGGGGTATCCAAACCCTGCATAATCTAAACAAATAAATGATTTTTAAGAAGCTCCTGGGAGGTGCTGGTGATTTAGCTCAGCAGCGTAAGCGCCTGCCTTGCAAGCATGAGGTCCTGAGTTTGATCCCTGGTACAAAAAAAAAAGAAGCTCCTTGGAAATAGCCAATGATGGCTCATAAGACTACCTCTGTATGCCTAAGGCCTTGGGCAATTTCAAAGAGATTATGCTGACGGGGTAAAATGGTGATTGTCTATGTTGTTTTTGTTTTTCACCTGGAAACTTAAACCACTCTGTGTCAGTTTGGCGTGTTGGAGAGATGAGCTCTCCATACCTATATGATTAACTCAAAATGAAAACTATATACATTAAAGTTCCAATGAGCCTCCCTGGTAAGCAATATTTATATATGTCACAATCATTAGTAGAACTCTAACCCTACAATGTCATGATGAGAGCCTCTTAAAGCTCATTCTGGTCTCTCCTGAATTTTGCCTGTGATGGTTAACATTGCGTGTCAACTCGACTAGACTAAAGGATACACAGATATTGGCAAAACATTATTTCTAGATGTATCTGAAGGGTGTTTTTGCAAAATATTGGCATTTGTATCAGTAGATACTGTAAAGATGACCCTCACCAATTTTGGTGGGGATTATCCAATCTGTTGAGGGCCAAAACAGAACCTAAAGATAGAGTAAGTATAAATTTGTTCTCTAGTTGAAATGGGACATCCATCTTTTCTTACCCTGGACACCGTTACTCCTGGTCACTAGGCTTTTGGACTTGGACTGGCACTTACACCACTGACTCCCCTGGTTCTTAGACTCTGACTAAGCTGCACTATTAACTTCCCTGATTCTCCAGCTTACAGATGGCAGATAGTGGGACTTCTCAGCCACTGTAATTATATGAGCCAGTTTCTACACACAGAAAACAATTTCTTGATAGAGAGAGAGAGACAGTGCCTATTGATTGTGTTTCTTAAGAAAATCCTAATATATTGCTTCATTCTTCTGCTAATTTGCATCTATATTATTTTGATGAAATAAATTTTCACTATGAATATAAAACCTTTTCTAAATTTTATAAGTGGTGGGGTTGGTGGGGTTCTATGAAGATGAATTTGGGGAATACAAAATGAGAAGTTAAGGATCTGCATAAAACAGTAAGATATAACATACATCCAGGTTTTAACACTTATTTCTTTATCCAGTAAAGATGTCTTACTCACACCAACATTTCTAGCCTTTGTTAACTATTGGAAAGGAATCAGTTTCTTTTTAATTAATTTTATCAATTTAAAAAATATCAAGTCTCTTTACTTTTGTACCCATATTTTATCAATTTTCAAGTCTTAGTCACTTGGAGATTACAACCATCTTGGAACTAAGAAAGTAACATTTCTTGATAATCACAAACTATTTCTATTACATGGCAGTGAAAAAATATTCTGAGAGCTGGGTATGGAAGTCCCATTTGACCCAGCTATTCCGCTTCTAGGCATATTCCCAGAAGAACTGAAAACATCATACCACAGTGATATATGTGCACCCATGTTTATAGCAGCACAATTTGTAATAGCCCGATCTTGGAAACAACCTAAGTGCCCATCAACTGAGGAATGGATAAAAAAGTTGTGGCATTTTTATACAATGGAGTACTACTCAGCTATAAAGAATGATCACATCGAGATATTTATAAATAAATGGACACGACTTGAGACCATTCTCTTCAGTGAAAT